>NJDC01004006.1:62539-101279 GCA_002245475.1 Calephelis virginiensis
ATGTTTAAAGAAAAAAATGACCTTAACGATTATTAAAACCCTTCGTCTCCGGTTGATTTGATATTCCTAATGAGAATACAAATGGTACCTACAAATATTTTGGAAAATGTTTCTTATCGTTTTAATTTTTTATTAATCTGCTGTCACTTAGTTCTGTGGTCTAGCGGCATCATCGGATTTGACTTCTTGAGATGCTGGGATCGACCCCGGGTCGGGCATCAAAAACAATTTGAAAATGCATATTTTCAATTAAAATAAAAACAACGTTGCCCGGGATTGGATATTTGCCCAGTTGGCGGTTTATGTATAGATAAAAAATTAAAAAAGAAAAAAGAAAACATACAAATAAATGTACCTCAAAGGCCTAGTTTTAAAGTTGCAGGCAGAGCAATTAATTAAAAAATTTTAAAAAATATCACAAGTTTCTGATATTGAATCTTTTTGTTAGGTTTTCCTGTTTCAAATTGTTATTTTGTTTAAAAAAAAACAAGTAGGTATATTTTTCAGTTATCAAAGAGACCTATTTTTAAAAGATGCAGCACTAAAAACAAACATACAAAAAAAAAGTATAAGGGGTTAACGTGGGCTTCATCCACCACAGCTTAGTATTTATAAGGTTTGATTCCCTGCAAGAGCAGGCATTTGCGCGCTGAAGTTTGTCTGCTATTTCCGGTCAGGGGTTTTCTTTATTTTCTACGATATTTATGTATGTATTATTTGTTTACACTTTGTCTTCATATAAATATAGTGAGGTTGTCGCGTTTAACACTCTTTGTCTTACTTTTGGGATAATAGAAATAAATAGTTTTGTAGTTTGAGATAAGATATTGGTTATACCTCTTCAAATCTGCATTTTTTATCTAAAATTTTGTCAACTTAACTTATTAAATATAACGTAAAACAATTTACCCAATCTATATATTAATACGTCATGCCAAACCTTTGGACCCCTTTTTACGAAAATTGCTCGGACGGAGGGGCATAAAAATTGGCACACTTATAGTTTATGTGTGGGAAAAGTGCAGAACGCTAATATTTTTTAATAATAATGCTTATAAAGTACATTCAATCAATAAATAAAACATTACCCACACTACCCTGCATTTTTTTTTCTAACAAAAAAAAAATATCCAAATCGAAATTATTTGAAAGTCCTTAAATCTCACATTATGATAAGTGGAAAACTAATCGCTAACGTGACACATAATAATCAATCCATTCGAACTACAGTTTAATAAATATCTCTGGACAAGTTACACAAATTGAATCTAACTCCAAAGTAAGCAAATTATATGCTTGTGTTATGGGTGTTAGTCAACGATACTAATACAAAAAAAAATCACTTAAATATATACCAGAATAAATTTAATAAACACCCAGACCTAGAAATGCAGACATCTAAATCTTCAACACACAAATGTCTGCCCCCGTCGAGAATCGAACCCGAGCCTCGCGGTTAGTCGGTGTACACTAGTCACTCGACCAACGAGGCGGTCGAATCAACGGTTCGACCAACGGTTGTTCGTGAACGTCTAAAATAAGTTATTACACCTATCAAAATATTTCGTAATGGTTACTCTTAAAAAGTTTAATATGAAGCCATTGCTAAATTAAAATGAAAAACAAAACGAAAACTCCAAATTGCTTATTAACTCAAAACAAAGGCTATTGAAAGATAGACAAATATAATAACCATTGAATCAACCCGCAAACAGTCCGAAAAGAATGACGAAAACCTCCGAAAATAATACAAAAACAAATTCAGCAAGTTAATGATGACGCAGGAAGCAATTCCCCATTGAAAAGGCTGAAAAATGAACGAAATCGTTTGCTGGAAGAAAGCCTTCAGTATAATGCGAAATATGAAAAGAATGGCCGAAACAAAGAGGCAATTGAAGATGAAAATAATGACCGACTAACAATTAACACACACCGGACTGGAAAGTCGCGGACGAAGCCAATTAAAAAGTGTACGCAAAAAATCACAAATTTCACTTTGTAATGCAATGAGCTGTAATCGATGTTGTTTTTTCATCGCCTGCAGACAAAGGGTTATGTTTTACGTTTTCTAGAGACTAACAAATAAATAGACGAATTCCGTGACAGCAAGTTATTTTCATTTTACATATTAGAACATGTTTTGGTTTTAATAAGCTACAGTTTCTGATGAGTCCCCGCTACTACAAGTTGAGTGTTGTATTTCACAAGAAATACATAGCAACAATAACAACAAAACCTGAAATTGTTACTGGTGTGTTGCCAACCTAAATTTGAGGTATAATGCCGTCTGCATAAGTTTAATGACAATCTTATCTTCTAAACCGGAATGCATCAATTGCGGGCACTGACGTTGTGGTGATGGGAAAAGGAGAAATGGTGGAATCTGTACCAGCCGTTAATTAACTCATATCGCCTATTTTCATTGTAATTAAATGATATAGAAATATAATTTACAATATCCGTTTTCGGTAAAATTTCATTAGTAGGTAATATATTATATCTTTATGCCGGTTTCTCCAAAATGATAGCTAGAGAATATAAGGCAGCACTATTTTTAAATAAAGAAATGGTAAAACACAAATATGTGCTGTATAAACCGGTAGGCATTGGCAAAGGAAAAGTGCTCGTAATATAATAATATATATTTGTGAAAAATAAATGCAATTATTATTATTATTGAATTACTCCTCTTTGGAGCGATTGGCTCATCACATCTGTACTTTGAAATAGATAAATAAAAAGTACTAAAGTTATTAATTATCCGTAAGACAATATCTGTGTGTTTTATCTTTATTAAGTGTTACATAAATGAATAAAACCCGTATCACAGGAATCAGGAAGTATATATGGGGCCATAATTAAATAAAATAATGGGTGAAATCTAGTACCTAATAAAAACATATTTCGTCAATATTTTTAAAACAGCAGGAGCTCCACGTGCTCAAACATAATGTTCAGAAGTTACAACACTATCTGTTAAAAAAGCTATCGAAACAAAATAGTGTGTCAACTTACAATATTACTTGTAAACATCGCCGAAACCAACCATTTAATTCGTGACTAACATTTATACAAAACAAACTTATGAGTACATCACTAAATCGTAAACGTCAAACGAATTTCCCCCGTATTCTGATGACAGATGACATTTTTTTGTACGCACAAAAATTAGGCACTTATTGAATTAAAATGGTTTTTCTTCCTGATACTATCGCGCACGTCATCCAAACAGTTTGATGCGAGATAAAAAACGTATATACGATTTTTGGAAACACCGCTCTTGAGTTGTAATTGGCTCAAACTTTTATCTTTTCAAAGAAGTTATGGTCATTTGTGACATTATATTTTGAGGTAGCCGGCAGTTTATGTTTCTCTTGAATTATGGGATCGTGACCACGAAGGCTTATTGCTTATACCATGAGAATATTGTATTAAAAATTGTATATGAAGTTACTAATGTGCTTTTTCCCAGAAATTATGCCTACTGTCTATGAAATATTGCTTGGACGGAAGAATAAAATTAGATAATTGTGTTCGAACTGTTTTATTACCAATTTGGCCATATTATCGAAAATGCACATAAGGTAGAATAAAATTAGGTAATTGTGTTCGAACTGTTTTATAACCAATTTGGACATATTCCCGCAAATCTAGACAGTTTCCCGTAATGGTCCGTATTGGTGAGTAGACTAGACCATCTGACTCTCTACTAGCAGCTCGTCAGAGGCAAGTGGAGGTTAAACGGGTAGTTACTAATAAAACCAATGGTAGACTGGCACTTGACCGGAACCACTGCTTTACCTATTCCTGCCGCTGTAATTATATTTTCTAGCTTTCCCAATTGGCTAGACATCTTGGCCATAGCATAGCGATGCACCAGTATGGCATGAAATCTTTACACCACGGTTGTCTCTTACCACCAGAAGAGCCGTGCGCTTGTTCGTTGTTTTCTCATAAACCTTCAAAAACTGGTGTTTCAAGGCTCCGGTGGAGTCAGCTCTTGCTATAATGTAAGCAAACATGTATATATTTTGATACGTACTGACAGGTTTGCTGGGGGGTAAGGAATATAACTGTATTAATTTATGTAATCGATTTATCAAAAGTTCTAAAAATTAACTTTTTTTAAAAAAAATTAATTTCGATATGAGTAGTAAGTTAAGAAACATATTATACTATGTTCCATAATTTAAATATGTCAAGACTATATTCATGCTCATATCCCCGAAGGGGTAGGCAGAAGCACAATCAGGGCATCCACGAATAGCTGAAGACACTAAATCCCACAATGTGATAGGTGGCAAGCCTATCGCCAACCGGGCACGTCAATTTGATAAGAAAGTTGAAAATATATATTTTCTAAATTTTTTTGCTGCCCGACCCGGAGATCGACCTCAAGTCCGACGCCGGACCGCTATACCACAAAGTCGCATAAAGGTGACTTTTAAATATATAAATGAAAATAAGTGTTTTAAACTACACAAACTTAACCTTATCCCAAAGTAAGCAATTTTTTTTATGATATTGGAAGGCAAACGAGCAGGCGGATTTCCTAATGGTAAGAAATTCACGCCGCCTAGAGACATCAAAGGTGGTAATGGTGCGTTGCCAACCTGAGGCCGGAATGTTAGGACTCGTGCAAAAGTAGGTTTACCGGCTACGTTACCCTCCAACCGGAACACGTCAACGGCAAGCATTGACGTTATGGCGGCAGGAATAGGTAAGGCAGTGGTACCAATCCGGGCGAGTCGCTGCTAAACTCTACCACCTTGTCAGATGTCACGATGTTAGTGACGGTGAGCCTATGCTCGCCTTTTACGAGCTGCCTGGCAAGGAAGGCAGATGGTCTATTCTACAAAGGAGCCCGGACCAACACGAGGATGGATGTATGATTGTATTATTGGTGGTCAACGACAACAATACTTTGAAATACTTATAATGATACCAGAATAAATTTAATAAACAGACCCACACCCAAAAATGAAATAGACACCTAGAGTCAATGCTTGCCCCCGTCGGGAAGGGAGCCCGAGTTTCAGTTGGTTAAGTAAAGCGTGTGTAAGCTTACACACACAAAGCGGTCATTGTTAATATTTTTTTTAATAAGAGGCTTATAAGGTTTGTTTTTTACTATACAATAACAATTATTTATGACATTAAATATTTTCCATTAGTAAAAACATGCGATTCGTAAAACAGTACAAGTGTTTCTTTATCTAAAAATATGAATATTTGGAAGTTTTACCAAGCGCCGACGATGGAAAATATCAAATATATTAGAACAGTAAATATGACTGATCTCATCGTCTTATTTAAGAAAATTAAACTGAAGTTTACAAAAATATGTGAAAGTTTGTGGAAAGCGCATGTAAAAGAAATAATGTGCTACAAAAATATATAGATAACAATTTAAAAACCAGTAATATTAAATCGCATGTAGTGATTCGTAAAACAGTACAAGTGTTTCTTTGTTTAAAAATATGAGCATTATTTTTGACTTTACCGTGATCGAGTTAAGATACATAACATTTAAAATATCAATGAGAATTTACTGAATGAATTAACGGTAATAAATAATTAATGAACCCTTACTTTACCTTATGAAAATCTCTCTTTGAATTTTTACTTCCTAACAGTGAGGATCGACTCCATCGTCCGCTAGTGTATTCAGTTAGCTTAGCGCCGTGTCCTAACATTATAGAAAATACTCCTTCTGCCTTATTAATAAACATGGACTAATGGAGGAGTAAAATTAAGTTGATATTGTAGTTTGTATCACATTGTAATAAATAATAATAATAAATATCCCTGGACAATTTACACAAATTGAATCTAACCCCAAAGTAAGCAAATTATGTGCTTGTGTTATGGGTGTTAGTCAACGATACTAATACATAGAAATACCAGAATAAATGTAATAAATACCCAGACCCGCAAATGGAGACATCTAAATATTCATCACACAAATGCCTGCCCCCGTCGGGAATCGAACCCGAGCCTCGCAGTTGGTCTATGTAGTTAGGCGTGTACGATAGCCACTCGACCAACGAGGCGGTTGATCAATAATACCAGGTCGAACCTAGGAGTAGTTTACTACATGTTTATTAATAAAACGGCTTATGTTTACGTATGGTAGTTTTTTCTACAAATTGTTACCTCTGACGGTCTTTTTAATAATCTATCTAAGATAAGAGACCGGCCTGCTTTAGATCAGTTACTAGGCAATTAGTTTTATTTTTCATTTATTCCAAGCAATACTTTACCAAAAACTGTAGATTTTAGGTTATTGCAATTGGTGAATAATTAAGCACAATAAAAGTGCAAAAACCGACTCCATATATTTCAATGGGTACTACGTAGCGATATGAAAATTCTTTTTTCGAAAGATAGCAAACGGTTCCGATATGGTCCTACTTAAATTTTATCAACATCGTACTGGTGGTTTTGAGCTACACTTAATAATACATATTTTTTTCACTCATCCTGACGACCGCATCATTGATAAGATAAAAGACATAGATTAGTGAAAACTGTATACATAAATATATATCCCTGGACAAGTCACACAAATTGAGTCTAACCCCAAAGTAACCAAATTATATGCTTGTGCTATGGGTGTCAGTCAATGATTCTAACACATAGAAATACTTAAATAGACACCAGTATAAATGTAATAAACACCCAGACCCGCAAATGGAGACATCTAAATATTCATCGCACAAATGCCTGCCCCCGCCGAGAATCGAACCCGATCCTCGGGGTTGGTCATTGTAGTAAGGCGTGTACGCTATAGCCACTCGACCAACGATCAAAATTTATTTTTAAGTATAATGCAAAAATAAGTATAATACAATTAATATGGGACCAACTAAAAACTATGACCAAGGCTCGGTTGGCTATTGTCAGAGTAATCGCGTAATAAACTTACCATAAAAAAACGAATTGAAAAGATTCTCCTTTTTTGGAGTCGGCTAAAAAACAAAACTATTTGATAATATGGAGCTGATATGATCTTTTATAGGACGAAAAAATATGAACGACATATTAGAAAAAAAAAGTATCTTCACGCCCATATACCTGAAGAGGTAGGCAGAAGCACAACCAGGGCACCCACGACTAGCTGAAGACACTAAGTCCCACAATGTGATAAGTGGCAAGCCTATCGCCAACCGGTCACATTTCCAATCCCGACCAACATTTTTTTTTAATTAGAAAATTGGATTTTTCTTTTCGTTGGCCGACCCGGGATTCGAACCCGGGACCTCATGCAGTCAAGTCCAACACCCTGACCGCTAGACCACAGAGGCGATTATTAGAAGATTCATAAAAGAAAATCATTTATTGCGTTTTCCATCAGTTCTTAATTCAGTCAACGTATAACTTTACTCGTACATTTCCTGTTTCTCATACGTTACAATCAAATGATATAAAATACGAATATCGGTAACATAATACGCATTCAGAAGCTGAAGTAAAGTGAGACGTAAATATAAGAGTTATGGTCGCAGAGACCAACAGACGGGTATCTTGTTCTCCGGGATGTTTATTGGTTAATAATAAAATTTGAAAGATTAATTTACTTGTGAGGTAAGCCCATGGTTTTAGAGTATCCCACCTGGGGTCAAAAATATTAGAATGTAACGAATATATTGTACTTGTAACACATATTTTGATATTTACATAAAATGTTATTAACAGCTGATCATGTTATAAGGCTTGTTGAAAGCTTAGATAAAACAAGATAGTAACGCACCTACAACAGCTATGGTGTCTAAAAGCCACAGTTTTCTCTACAGGCTAGCTAGATATTTGTTTGTTGTCTCATGTCATAAAAGAAAAGAATTTACAATAAATAAGCACAGCTTAAAACAAAACTACAAAACCAGGAAACAATTATTGTTATAGTGAAACTAAAAATATAAAGCAGCTAGATAGATATTGATGAATTTTTAACAAAAATAAAAATATTAATTGGTCTGTCTGTTTGTGGCACAACAGCACTTAAACGAATGGATAGATTTTGACGCTGATTTTGGTGAGGACAACTTCCAGATTTTTGTGATGAAGATGGTTCTTATGTGCATTATCGATGGGTTTTTCTGGGGTCGTTGTTTTGTGGGGATTGTTCAAAATCTTTTAATTTTGTGATTATTCATTATTAACACAGCCAATGAGACCAGAACCGCATTAAACGTAATTAGTACCTGCTGACACGCCAACCTACGAAGGTTGAAGATAACTTCGTCAGGTTGCTCGCAGTAAAAGATGCTGGTTACTTAACTCCCACAGAACACAAAGAAGCTATTGTCAGTGTGCGCTTTAAAGAATTTTTATATTTGTTAAAAAAATTCTTCAGTAAATGACATCAAAAATTACCGATATTTAGGTACTTACTTTAAAAGGGGCGAATACACAATCTTCAGTCATGTTCATAACTTGTCCAATTGCTGCAAATGTAAAAGCTTAATTTCAACAAAACCGATCCAGCAACCAGACATTTTCAATTGAAATAAATTTTCTAAAACTCTCGTGTCACAGTGTTTGTAATATAATACATACAAAGTGATCGACTATATGATCTCATACGTAGCCCATTACATTTTATTAAATTTTTTTGGATATATTTTTTATATTAAAAATTATAACCCTAAATATAATATTTATATAACCCTAAATTTTCACTATTTTACCGCCTAGCAAGGCTTGTAACTAATACCAAAAGTACAGGTTCAGTACTGGTACTTACTGGTTCTTGCCATTTTGATTCCTGGATATCGCTTCCAAAGTGGGTACAGTTGTACCATTTAAATTGTGCTCTTCGGCTATAATCGTCAAGCTTCGGAAATCCGAATGTATTTTAAAGTTATCTATATAATTAATCATTTCGCTTAGATTTAGATTAGGTCGGCCAATTTAAAAATAAAAGTATAAAGTGTAAAGCCGAAGCGTATAATTTAAGTAGTAGTATTGTACCTGTACTCTGAATACTGCTACCGTTCTAATACCGATACTTAGCAAATACCTCTATTAATCCGATAAAAACCTGTACCTACCTAATAAAGATACCCGTTCAAAAAGTATACTAGTAAATAGATCACGTCTGAACATATGGACTAATTTTGCGTATTCTTTTTTTTGTTGTGTTAGTCATAGTCAGGAGAAGGTTATTATGGAGGGAATAACCTGAAATCTTCAGTGAATATGGGAAAAACAATACTTATTTTTTTCCATGCAAACTGCTAGTATGTTTAAATTAGGCTATAGGAAATTCGCCGGTTCAGCTAGTAATTTATAAAATGAACACAATTCAATAACAACAAAAATACCAAATCGTTCTTTCGTTGTGATCGTCTAACGCCAAATGAACGTTAAACCGGAATTAAAGGACGTTAGTGCCTTCAATATACCCATTCAACTGAATTAAAAAAAGGGTATAGTCACAGACAAAAGTTGTATGTTTCAGTAGAATAAAATAGACATCATAAAACGCAAGAAGTGACATTCAAATTTAATAATTCCAATGGTGTATGGAATAAAAACAATTATTCTAGAGACGCAAGATGTAAACGTTCGGTTTCTCACAAATCTGTCGTTGACTATCTCTTATATCTGCCGCTTCGGTCTCTCATATCTTGCAAAATATTAAATGTCCACGCATAACGTGCTTTGTGTTGCATATTTGCTATGTACAATCGGGCACATTTTCAAATGTATATTTATAATAAAGACAACCAGACGGACTTTCCAATGACAAGAAGCATTCGTCATTTAAGACGACCAAAGCTAAACTAAAACTCTCTTTAAGGTAATGTCAAATAGAGTTTACTTTCTTTACCAAGATAATATTTGTTCTCAAGTGTACAATCTACTGTTTATGGGAATTGGGGATATAACTGTGCTGTGACAGATGCTTTGTCGACCGCCGTGAAAGTCGAAAATTATGAGTATTGAGCAGTTACGTTATTGAATTATTATCGATAGTATAATGTGTTCGTTCAGCTTAAATTATAGTAAGATTGTATTAAATATACATGTGTTACTGTACTAAATTATTGACAATGGTGTAATGTATTTGTATAAGGTAAACTATACTTAGATTGTATTAACATTTCATGTCAAGGGTCTCCGAAACCGGCGTGTTTATATAAAAGGGTAATGAATGTGGAGAGAGCAAGTCAGGTTTGCCAGGGTCGTAAGGTTTGGCACTCGATACTCTGCCTTCTTCGTAAAACACTTGACTTGACGAAATACGTATGTATATATGTATATAATATTCCGGTTTTTTACTGTATCTACTAAGTTAGTACAACATTCATTTTTAGGCTGTATAATACCGACTTACATTTCTAAAAATTTATTATGGCAACTAATGAGTATTTTTCTCGATTTTACTGGAATTTCAAATTCTTGTTGGCAAAGGAACTACCTCGAAAGTACGTTTTTTCAATGTAAAACATATTTTTTAAAATGGACATGGACATTAAATTGATGCAAAAATATTATCATATACAAAATAAGTATAAAGGAGCCGAACCTCATTCTTTTTTGAAGTAGTTATTTATTTCTTTTTAATTAATTTGTAAAAGTATGATGAAAAGAAAAAAAGATTTCGACGAAGGTATATTGTTTCGAATTGCAATTATGGATATAGAGTTTTTAATTTTAAAGTCTCCAAAGATGTTAGAGCTTCGGTGCCATTCTACAGACACATTAACAATTAACAAAATAATAAGACATCTATAAGATAGACTTAAAGAAGGTTAGTTTCCCAGCTCTCAACCAAAACTGGAACACTATAGCACTGGGGTATTGGCCGTCGTGAGTTGTGGCGGGGATGAAATTGTAAGGCTGTGGTAGTAATCTGATTGAGTCATTACTTTTGACTTGCTACCAGTTTCTGAAATGTCAATCAATTTAATCGACAATTAACCTCTAACAATTGTTTAACATGAGACTTTTGATTTGTACTCTAGTCTGTTTTAAAGACAAAGAATTGAATTTTTTATGTTTTTAAGTATTAGTGATCAGGTAGCAATTGTTGAGTTAGACAACCTACTCTAGAATCATATTCATAGCAGAGAGATCTTCAAAAAGCAGCCGTGTTTGCAAGATTAGATATTATATCATAATTGTCAACGAGCTTCAGAAAATTGGACACGGAAATTTGATCTATAACAATTTGTAATACGGATTAAAATGGTTTGTTAAGTGCTGAAGAAAGAGAAGCTTTATTAGCATTCAAGGAGCAATCGCAATCCGATACCGCGTGGATGCTTGTTCTTTATGATTTTAGATTTTTCTGTAAATGTCAAAGTCACCGCGGTTGCGTACCCATAGAGTTATAAAAATTTAGAGGAGTAAGTTTTTTGATTATATTTTAGAAACACTTAGTTTCTTCGTTTTGTCAATCTCATCTTTTTATAATACCTAGTTATCTCAGTTAGAGCAATGCTATTAAAAGTAAGGTATTTTATGGAGTTATGTCAATTATTAGATTATAACTGTTATGTGCTGTCAGACGTTTTTGTTATTAGTTGCTTCTGCGCTTACTTTAGAAATGTTTTGAGCTTCTTTAACGAAAGCTTTTCGTATATTGTTATAAATTCTGAAAAAATGTTCAAAACAACTTTTGATACTACTGCATAGTATAAACATTAACGAGTTCTACGAATCTTCAATTAGTATCAATTAATTATTTAAAAAAATCATCATACAACTTTGTATCACAATCACATCACAAATGTATTTACGCGTATATAATATACATTCAAAATTTTCTTTGACTAGGTGAATATGAATAGACCTTCAAACTATAAAGAACAGTTTAAAAAACACTACACAATACTAACACCAATAAATGTTTTTTTTTAATAATGAATGGCTATCAACTGGACTTACTGTTAGTACTAGTTATTTACTAATGATAAAGTTGAAATGTGTTATTGACTTTGGATTGAAAGGTTTACTTATTTTGTAAAAACTTACGGCCAATGTTAATGACCTTTCTGCAGATAGAGATGGGCCTACTAGAGTTTTGCTGCTAGATGTTTATGTTAATTATTGAAAAATGTAACGGTTATCTTTCAACTGATCAAAAATAGCTCAATCTTTCATCTTAGATAGGTTATTAACATTGGCCGTTAACGGTCTAATTCTAATCCTTATGTTTAAGGACCACGACAAAACAGAAGTAAGCTTAGCAGATGTAACAATTATTTTGGGTTCTTCAAATCTATACCAAATATTGGTTTTGGTGTATGTATTCTATTGTATTTGCTCAATATATTATATTCTTATTTTTAACTTTGTATTATCTGCATGTTCCTAAATTGAATGAATGTTTTTTTTGTATATTAATTACGCGCTTACACGGCCAATAACCAACGGATTTTGATTATTCTTTATTACAGAGATAGGACATGATCCCGAGGTAGTCCTGAACTAATTTTATTATGATCTGACTTATGGTTTTCCAGTTAATCACATCATTTTAAGGTCATCAACATTTATGCTTTATTGAATCTATCACAAAAATACTAGTAGGTTTTTCATAAAATTTATGTCGGAACTTTTTGGAAACATTTGTTATCTTTTGAAAAAAATAAAATACGTGTGGCACTCGGAGACTGTAGCGATAAAGCTATTGCTTAAGCAAGCATGAGTCATCAGATTGCGGGTCGAAGAGGGGAATTACGCATGCGCAGTAACGCCGATACAACTAATGCCACCTAGAGGTGAGTTGCTGAAAGTATCACCGCTGTGCCGGTCGGAGTGGGGTTTTAGGTTATTTTCGTTACGGAATTTCTGGATTCGGTCTCCACGCTCAAGGCGTTTTATAGGAGCTATGCAATAGCTTAAAAATAAAATCGCGACTTCATATTTAATGCAATAATTGGAGTCGGTTTTCGCAGTTTTATTGCGCTTCATTATATTATTTTAAAAAATTGCCCTTTCTATATTTTCTTATCTCACTGTCTCGTTGGTATCTTCTCATTGTTTTAACATTATTTATATATCTCCGAGCATCGCTCTTTACAAATTAAGACACAAGAGAGAACACTGTGAACGATTCTTTATATTGTTATGTGTAATTTATGAACATTATGGGTATAACTTTATGAACACTCCGAGACATAAGTTTATAGTGGGTCGTGATACTTCGTTCCACTTGTATTAAGATTTCTTACCGACTCCAAAACAGAAGAGACTCTTAATTCGACTTGTATATTTATTAATATTCGGGTAATAACAAATAGATTTAAATGGCTCTTTTTTTAGAAAGATAGGTCATGATTCCGAGGTGGTCCAATTACCCATATTAATTTTTTCACTTATGCTTTTTGACTTGTACTTCGTAGTTATCTATGACGACATGATCAATAAAGATGTCTTAAGCCCGGTACCTATAGTCATCGAACCGTAATCCGTCAGGATAACTATTGGTAGTTTGCCTAAGAGTAACAAAGCGTTGCTCATAGTTATACAAAATGTTTAGGGTTAACAATAAATAACGAACGACGGTAGTTAGATTTAGTACTATTCGTACAAAAAACAACTATTCGTAAGCAAAACGATTGTTTTTTTTTACTATAGGAACCGGGTCTTGAACGTAGACACAAATTTATACATTATTGAGACATAATATCACCCCACAAACGCACGACAGTGACGTACCTGAAACATGTATGACAAAAGAGGGCGAACGAGCTCACGGCACCCTCTTGGTACCATAGATGTTTTAGGTGCGTCGCTGTCCTGTAGCCAAGGTGTTAGGTTAATTGTGAAAGTCTATCGGTTACCCTACCCTCCGGATCGAAATATGACATTGTAATTATGGCGATAGAAATAGGTAAGGCGTTGGAAACAAGATCACTGGTAATAGGATGACAAGCAGCAGCACCCTATTACCAGTATCTTGTTGGTAATTACCCGTTTCGCCTTCGCTCGCCTCTCACGAGCAGATGCTCAATTCAAAACAGAGGACTTGTACGGACACAGATACATACATACATGTATGTATCTGTGATATACATCTTCACGCCAAGTCCCTTACAGGGTAGGCAGAGAGTGTCTAGTTCCAAATCTCGGGACCCTTCTCGATTCTCCAAATTCATTACTCGGAAAAATGAAGCCATGTTAGTTTCTTATTATTAGGTGGGACGTTGTTCGTAGTAATATCAAATCACACAAAAAGTCAAACTTCTAAAGTTATGAATGTAACAATCGCACGTGTGAACGCACGGTTTATAAGCGTTAAATATGTCACGGATTCAAATCCTGCCTCTGACCACACCGTCTTGATTGGCCGTTTAAATCTCTATTTAGTTTAAAATTAGAACCCTCTTAAGAAAACGGATCAGTGTGCTTGGATTTATTCCAGAAGTCCAACTAATTGTTCCTACTTTCATCGTTCGAAAGGATAGAACAGTTATTATCGAAAATTCAAAACTCGATCACATTGAAACCGTTTTCTTTTCATCCACAAATAAATGGAGAAAGCAACAAAAAATATTTTGACGTTGAAATATTTTTTCTGAAATGAGTGTTTCTTTATTTAAGCGATACTTACTGGTAATTAATAAATAGAGAGAAGTTTAAAATTGTTAGAGGTATTTGTCGTTACAATAAGAATATCTATAAACATGATTGGAATGCTTCAGAATTTTATAAATATTTTTTTAAATTACCTTTGTGATAATTTAGTACAATACAATCTGCAAAACCAATTTGAAGAAAGTTGCTTAATTGAAGGATAGATTTCTAACTTAAAATCTAAGATTTGTTGAATTTTCTATCAAAATGATATAAACTTATGAATTTTATGAGCAATAAATATGTATGTTCGATTAAATAACCAAGTATTGTTATAATACCAGCTCCACTTTACCATCTCATTAACAAACATGTATTAAAGTACTCCATGGTTTAATTTGACACTACAGTCTGTCTCAGTCTGTTATAAAACTATAACTTGGAGTACAGCAACCGTATTCTACATTACAAAGTTAAACTTCCAGCTGCAGCTTATATTGCGTAGACTAACTACAAGATGTCTGTGGTTTAGTTTCTTTTATAGATTATTTTCTATAAAAAAAAACTAAATAGCCAAAATGTTTGTTATAATTATGGCACAACTCATGGAAAGCGATGTTATGGTCAAAGATGGAGTTATATTAAATTATAAGCAGCTTCTTTATTAGAAAACGACCAAATTATAATTCTCCTGAAATGTTTTTAAAAAAAGTGAACTCCAGTCTGATGTAATGTGAAAGATAAGGGAAGAAGCAAACCCTTATACTCTGGTAGTGGAATATTATCCAAATACGAATGATCTTTTTAATTTAGTTTTTTTTATCGCATAAAGCCTATCTAAATGCTGATTTTGGGTTTCTCGTGACTAGTGATTTATGCCTCGTATGAAAGTTAACAAAAACAAAACAAAAAACACTATAGAGTTTTTACACTCTCGAGAGTACAAATCTTCATTTAGTAATCATAGAATTAAAAATATCGAATATCGAGTAGATTTTAATTCGAACTGAAAACTCGTAGTAGCCCCTTTCATTAGTTCACGCTATTATTAATTTGTCATATTAGTAGTTTACGGTGATAATGACCAGCGTGTTACCAGTTTTTGTGGCGTTTAGCCTTTGATGTGTCTAACCGCCCATGTTTGAACTAATTTCAACGAGATTAATAAATTTTAATTATGTCTAACACTTGAGACTGGTGAAATAGCAATGACATGAAAATGAACACAAAATTAGCAAAAGTGAGACAAAATTAGCAACTTCTCACGAACATGGCTTAAAAACATTACATAAAATAGATGTCTTTCACAGATAGATTATATTGTATAAGTTACAAATTCACTTAAATGTTTTTGTGTACAATACAAATATAGATGCTTATATGAAAAAATATCCAGTGATTTTATGATAACTGAATAAAAATATTTATAAACAAATACCAAAATAGATTTTATGAAGGTTTTTTAAAAAAAATTACCTTGATATTATTGAGTCCATTATTGTACATGACAGGTAATATGACATAATGAACTAAAATTGACAAAAGATCGAAGCGCGAACATAAGTTAAAGAATTTTTTTTGATCTTTCATAACGAAAATAATTTGTTGTTTATTTCCTCTTTGGAAGAATTATATGTCTAATACCTACATACATACACAGACATATCTTCACGCCAAGTCCAAGGGTAGGCAGAGAGTATCGAGTGCCAGACCTCACGATCCTGACAAACCTGTTTTGCTTCTTTCACATTCATTACCCTTTTCATACAAACACGCCGCTTTCGGAGACTCTTGACACACCTTCGGATAATATCCGATTGATCTGATCGTAAAATGTCAGCCTGGGTCTCCCCGGGTACCTATATCCATCCATATTTGCATTGTATATCTGCTTTGTCAATCTTTCATTTGTCACTCTTTCCAGATGACCGAACTAGCGGATCATGCCCTTTCGCATTATAACAACAACACTTTTTTCAATCCCACTCTTTCTCGGATCTCACTGTTACGAATGCGGTGAGCGAGCGTTACACCACAGATTTTCTGTAGTACTCTTATTTCGACCGCATTTATCTTACTTTCATGCTCTTTCTGACATACCCAACTCTCGCTTCCTTATAATAACGTTGGGATAAGCATAGAATTATGCAAAGCGAGTCTAGCTTATTGACTCAAAACCTCGCTTTGAAATAGCTTACCCAACGCTCCATTCACACTATTCCCTGCACACACTCTCCTCTCTATATCCGCGGTGTACCTTCCATCCCAGCTAATAGCACAACCAAGATGTATAATTTAATTCACTTGTTCCAGCACTACATCATCAACCAAAACTCTTACATCCGTTCTGGCTACTTCTCTCTCAAATACCTACTGGCCTATATAGGGTGGCAATAATCCTAAATTGAAAAATGTTTAATGACCCGTAAAAATACAAATATCTACTGTTTGATGGGCCGGGTCCATTGGGTAGAATAGACTATCTGCCTGCGTAACTTGGCTTCTACTTCACCGATTTTGATGAGACTAAGCTTATGTCACTTAAGGATGTAGCATTCTAAAGGTGAAAGATTTTTTGAAATCGGTCCTGTAGTTTCGGAGCCTATTCATTTCAAACAAACAAAAAATCAAACCTTTCCTCTTTATAAAATTAGTAAAGATATGATGTCTTTAGGCCACGGTTGTCTCTTACCATCAGCAGATGGAGTTTGTTCATTGACCTATCACATAAAAAAACATAATAATGTAGCTAAGAATCATCTTGACCACGTTAGCTTTCAATCTTAAAAAATCCGCATCATCGGATTATACAAAAGTTGCGGTACCACAGAAAACAACATTTTAGCAACCCCTTCTTCCGTCGGGCGTTTAAAATAATACAGTACTATTACTGTCAGCGAGTCTTCGCAATAGCAGTTATTCTTATTCATTGTACTATTAAAATAGTTCAACAGGTAAAGAAGCATTTTCCTGATGGTAGGATATTCACGCGAGACACCAAAGATGGTAATTGGCATTGCCGACCTTATAACGAGATGTTAGGCCTCGAACAAAAGTAAGTTTTTTGATTACCTTATCCTCCGAACCGGAACAAGTCATGTAACGTAGTGGGGTGGCTTAGCTACCAGCCACCACTATGTTAACAGAAAAATGAACAAACGAACAGTCAAACTTGCTTAATTTTGGCTGTTAGTAGGGAAAGCCAGTAAATAAACAAACAAACTGTCAAACTTTACTTTAACAAAGTTTGGTTGTTGGTAGGGAGAATTCGGATACTATGAGGAGGTTAAAATGAAAATCGAAACGAAATAACACTGTATTTAAAATAAAAATAAAAGTCTCAATAAATGTCTCTGCACTGTACACTATAAAGTTTTCTGCCGGCTAAACAACAAGAAAAAGGTAGGGGATACGTCGGTGGCTCTATGACTTGTCGAGGAGCGGGTACCAGGCATAAGGGACCAGGTAACAGGCATCAGACAGCAAGCACCAGATAGCAAGTGGCAGGTAAGGCGTTGGTACCAATCCGGTCGAGTCGCTGCAAAACTCTACCACCTAGCAAGATATCACAGTGTTAATGACAGTAAACCTAAGCTCGGCTTTAACGAGCTACCTGCCACAGCCCGGAACAAGACGCGGAGTAACGACGGGTCGTCACATTTCAGTGGCTAAAAACTACTTATCTCATTTCTTTTAACGTTTGGTTAAAGTAAACATTATGAATCGTATATGGTATATCTGTTTTAAGCCATTGATGTATTCAAAAACAATAACAAAGGTTAATTTGGCCACATCGTTTATGTATGCAGAAGTCGACACGTCGAGCGCATCTGTTAATGTCGCTCTCGTAATTCAATGGGACGTATATCGAAAGCCATCGACACCGACGCCTACGTATTTGGCATCAATATTTGTGTACAGTCGCGTACATAAGAACTAACATTACTTTAAAATGTACCTATGCCATCATCGGCGAGTGGAGTTTCATTAAATGACAATATTAGTTAAATGACTCATTATTGATACCGTACTCAATTCATGCGAAATATCACAAAAATATTTTGATGGAATAAAAACTGTCTTACATAATTTTATCCTCTATTACATTCCCTTGAGGTAGATTTTTGGAAGCCGTTCTAGTACGTAATAAATAATTTATTTTTTACTTCATTCATAATAAATTTCATGAAAAAATGTCCAAGGATTGCTATAACATGTGGTATAATACAATAGTCTTGTGCTTAATCGGACATTTTTGGATTCACACTGTAATCGTACTATCCGTAAAATGTACTAGTACACCTTATTAGTACTATTACTACCTACCTATTAGTACTCTGTGCTAAGCTATGAATCTTTAGTACGCTACCTACTAGTACGGCCACTTCATAATTTACCTCGGCCAGTTAAAAGAGTATTACTTTTGGGATAAAATATATTGAAATATTTAATTTTTAAACTTATACCTACGTAATTCAATTCAATATAATATAAATGTGCAGGTATATCGATTTTCATTTTACTATTATTTTCTTTGTTAAACTTACAACTTTCGAAAACAGCTAAACTTCTTCACAATGTTGTACTGTCATTTCTATTAACTGAGAAACTGTAATATAAATACACCTACGAGTCGCAAACAAATTAAAAGATGTTTTACTAAACTAATATCTATTTTCATCTACCACAAACTGCAAAGCATTCAAAGCAAGAAACAGTTTTCAATTTATATTATACTTATTTAGTACCTATCTTCACGCCCATATCCACGAAGAGGTAGGCGTAGGCACAACACTAAGTCCCACAATGTGATAGGTGGCAAGCCTATCGCCAACCGGGCACATTTCCAACCGACCCGACCTACATTCTTTTTTATTAGAAAATTGGAAAAATCCAATTTTCTTTTTGTTGGCGACCCGGGATTCGAACCCGGGACCTCATGCAGTCAAGTCCAACACCCGGACCACTAGACCACAGAGGCAAAGAAATATTAAAACTGAAAATTTCAATTTACAATATTGAACCCCTTTACATTTTATCTTTCTGTGTATATTTGAAATATTTATTACAGTGTGAATTAATTTTAAATAAGCTATTTTCTGGACGACAGTACAATGTAAACGATAAATCATAATTAGGCGTGATCTAACCTTTCAGCGGCTGCCGATCGCAGCATAATCCTTCCGAGGTACCCATTCAGAGACCGCCTTTGACTCTGATCGTAATTCATTGATGTCTACAATATTGTGAATAACCCTAAATGTTTATTTGCTTACATGCCAAACTGTTATAAGAGGATATATTTAAAAACTGTTCTACTACAATAGTTGGACAAGATTGGAACTGTTTGTTAGTTGAAAGGGTAGCGTGTATGCCTAACGTTGCTTCTGAAGGCTGGTTTTCCCATAGAACAAAACTGTACTATTGTGGTGTAATGCCTTTTTGCAACAATTCGTCCAGTGGCCTTAACATAAGTAGCTATAGATCTAATTCTGTAATTTAACAATAATATTTTATGTTACATATTTCTATAATGCTTTTTAACATTAACCTTGTACTACCATATATGTATAAAAACTAGCCGTTACCACTTACAACACTTGGTTTGTGTTATTTGATAAAAAATACTAAAAAGATTTTATTTCAAATTGATATATTAGCTTTTTAGATATTTTCTCATCAATGTTACATAATCTTTTAAATTCTGACATTTAAACTTTTCTATTTGATTCTGCTTTTTTTAACTTTTTTTTATTTAACTACAGACACTTGAATTTGAATCGCATGCGACCTCTAAATATTGCTCTCGAAATTTTAAGTTTCTAGCCTTGAGGCTTTGACCTGTGCGTAGTGCAGCTTTGCCTTTTCTCTATTTTATATACACGGATGATTTTGTTTTTGCGGAGCGGATGAAGTCCAAATTTGTAAAACCTTTTTTGGTTGTTGTTGTCTCAGAAGATGGTTCATGTAAACATAATAATATTACGTTTGTCCGATAAATTACTACGTTTATAATAATGAATCAGATACTGTGATGTGATAAGTAATGTGTCGCCAAAATCGTCCCGCAAAATTCGTTTTGTCTGCTCAATTTGTATGAGAAAAATTAAAATGTAATTTTTCCTAGTTCCCTCGCATTTTTCTTATTTACTTGTCTTTTTTATCTGCCCTGGATTTCCACAAATAAGTTAAAATTAAAATTAGCGAAATCAGTGCAGTTGTTCGGAAGTTATGCATGTACATACAGTGAAAGATTGTTTCTTATATGTATACTAGCAGCCCGCCCCGGCTTCGCACGGTCATGAAATATACATATAAATCTTCCTCATCAATCATTTTATCTATTGAAAAAACCGCATCAAAATCCGTTGCGTAGTTTAAAAGATTTAAGCATACAAAGGGACATTGGGACAGAGGAAGCGACTTTGTTTTATACTATGTAGTGAAAAGCAACAGGTTATGGTAACTGTCCGCATTTTCTTGGCTGACCGAAGCACATAACTTTTTTACTTAGGATTATGTTCTTGCAATTTGTCTAATATATTATATCTATGTAATCTTGAATTTATTTATTATTACGTAGATAACCGTAGCTATGCCCGCGGTAGCCTGTTTCAATATCGGGCTAAAATTTGGCCTGTTACACTTTCTAGCCTCCTTATTAGTATTAAATACAAAAATCATACATTGCAAAATATAGACGTGAAAAATGAATAAAAAAACAAACTCCAGTTATACGGACATGAACAAACTTTTATTTATAATAATATGAACAACATGTACAGATTTATTTAAAAGTTTAATTCAAAAACTTTTTACCAAGTCAAATGTCGCAAATGAATTTGTAGGTTATCCCAAAGATAATATATTTTAGTAGATATGTAAATAAGTATTTTCATGCCTGAATTAATGAAGTATTAGGCAGAGGTAAAACAAGAGTATCCAAGATTATCTGAAGTTACTTAGTCCTGTAATATGGAAAATGGCAAATCTATCGCTTACCGGGCACTAATGCAATTACCGGCAGCATAGTTTTTATTAGAAAATTAAAACAATAAGAGTTTCTACATCTAAGAATCGAACTTCGGATCTTTTTAGTTAACGCTAACACCGGAGTACTAAACACATATTTAAAAGTCTTCTTCTTCTTCTTTTGTCAATATGGCTTTCGACCGTTTTTCACGACTACTTTGTCAATGTCAAGTTAGTTAATTCTTATACAATATACAGTCATTAGTCACTATGTACAAAGTCATGTCAGGTCAGGGTCTTGAGTAAAGCGGTGACTTCGTTACTTAAGCTCATTTAGTGAGATTTGACGACAGCGAGGAAACAGACGATACACTAATTTCTTCATGATTATTTCATTTGTGCACTTTCACTAAACATAATCAATCTAATTGAATCCTAAATTAACCAATTTCACTTAATATAACGACGAAATTCAATAATAATGAAAAAAATTCGACCACCCTCATTCACGATGGCGTGAAAACTCCTAAAATTAAAAGTCTTAAAATAGCTCAGTTTTAAGTTGACAATGCATCGTTAACATTTCTCGTATATTTCATCCAATTTCATACAATTCTCATCCAATCAAGATGTTCCTATATTTGTTTTCAATCTGTGGTATAGAAAGTAGGTAACTAAGAAATTTTTGAAAGAGCGCAGTAGTATTTCTGTACGTCGTCGCAATAGTAACAGAATCATGACCTTAAAATTTAATTCATTATTAAATAAAAATGAAAAATGCTCGTTTGACATAAAACCCTCAAGAATTTAAATGACGTCAATTCGATTCAGAATCGATAAAACATTCGATTATTTTAAGCGGATCCAAAGTTGTTTTGACAGAAATGAGTAATTGAGTGCGGCCCTGGGCGGATGTCGGAGATTCATGGTGCGACATGAAAGAGGATTCTGTCTCCATATAAATAATATACACCAGACAAAAGCAAAATGCCACAAGTACCTATTTTAAATTTTTTACGCAACGACATAATATAATAGTTTTGGGTAAATAATTTAATGATCCTAATTGTTATCACTTATCTAAAACAGAATGATTGATATGACAGGATTTTTTGGTTATCAGAAAACTCAAGTTAAAAATATTATTGTTTTAGTTTCAGGTGCCAAACTTAACATACATTAAATTGTTAGTCGATAGTAACACAAAACAAAAACTTAGTTTTTTGTCTCATTATTTAATCAAACTTTTTTTTAAATTAAATTAATGATAACAACATTTTAGATATTTATAAGGGGTTCTCAAGATTTCATTTTATTTGGAATGTCAATATTTTGTCTTAAGTCTATAATTTACCTATTATGTGATC
Source organism: Calephelis virginiensis (assembly GCA_002245475.1). Lineage (NCBI taxonomy): Eukaryota > Metazoa > Arthropoda > Insecta > Lepidoptera > Riodinidae > Calephelis > Calephelis virginiensis. Next base: position 85,411 of record NJDC01004006.1, read on the forward strand.
AAGTCTGGCCCACAATTTTACCAATTACTAATATTTTATTGTGAGACGAAATATTGTATTGTATTACTTTTATTTTTATAAACATATTTTGCCTTTCTTTTTGTAATGCAATTCAAATCTTTTTATTTTAAGCGTTTCATTTTCTGTTATAGTAAATATCTAAGCTCAGGGTCTATCTTTGAAATAGTGATTGTAATATTCATTATATTTATTTATTTTTTATGGTAAAAGACAGCGAATAATCAAGCGGCTTGCCTCCCTGGTGGTAAAAAATAACTGCACCCTTTAGACACTATAGATGTTGTAAGTGCGTCGCTGTCCTGTTTTCGAGGTGTTAAGTCAATTCTGCAAGTAAGAGAAGATAATTTTAGAACTTAAATATATTGTATTCAAAGAAATACTTTAAGTTCCTACTTAGCATACCTTCTAGCTTAAAATAACTTTCACTTTTAACCTCTTCTTCACACCACTTTCAAACAGGCGAAATGAAGATAGTAGGTAATCAAATAACTATGTGGATTATAGTACTACAAATATTTATTAATTTTGTTTTTTCTTTAAATCAAAAAAAAATTTCGACAATTGACTTATGCATGTTTTACTCGCACCTGCGATATTTAACGATAATAAATAAGAGAAGCGGATTGTAAATCAATTGATGGACGATCTGTCGCTATAATTGCACTGAATCGGGTCTGGTTAGTTCAAAATTGACGCCGCAATATGTTATTAAAACATGGTGATGTATAAGTAAACAGTAAACTGTCATCAGAAAGACTATTACGAGTAGTAATAGGTAACATACCTAGGAGTGAATCTCCTAATGCAGTGTTTTCTACTAAGTCTTCAGACGTCATCAAAGCAATGAAAGATAAGATTATTACCTTATTACATTGTTTATCTTACCATCGAAGATCGTAGGTGGTTTACTAGGTGGTGGAGTTTCGCAGCGACTCGCCCGGATTGGCCCGGATCGCCTTACCTATTCCTGCTGCCATAGCGTCATGACGTGTTCCAGTTCGGAGGGTAAGGTAGCCGGTAAACTCACTTTTGCTCGAGGTCTAACATCCCGGCCTCAGGCTGGCAACGCACCATTACCACCTTTGGTGTCACTAGGCGGCGGAAATTCTTAATATCAGGAAATCCGTCTGCTTGTTTGCCTTCCTATAACATAAAAAAGCGTCAGTTTTTATCAGGCGAATTTTGTATCAATTGCGTTCTAGGTGGTTGGAAACAAGCCTTGCAACAAAAGTAACCTTAAAAGAAACTTTGTTTTTATCTTTCGATTATTCTTAAATTCATAATAAATCTAGGTCCAAGCATGCAAACAAGTGTTTACTATCGTCTAGAAACGCCTTTATTTTGTTAAGCTTACTTATTACAAATAAAAAATATGACAAAATTAATCGCTTATAACTTGATTTCATGAGGCCCGGCTTTGAAGAAAGAAAAAGAAAATGTGTAATAAAAACAATTTTACTCGGAATTGGATGTGTGCCCGGTTTGGCGATAGGTTTGCCACCTATCGCATTGTCGGACTTAGTGTCTTCGGCTAGTCGTGGGTACTCTAGTTATTCCTCTGCCTACCTCTTCATGCCTTGATGATTCAAGGCGTGAAAATACTTACTTACAAAATTAACATATGTTAGTAAAGTCGGTAGGAAACAAATAGACGGACTAAGTAATGTCAAGAATCGTCGCCTATAGGCATCATACTCGTGATACCTTCATTGTTGACAACGAAAAGGTCGTTAAGTTTCTCACCTGAATACGTCTACTGGCTGCACTACCATTAAAAACCTAAACCAAAAGCGATGGAACCAATCCAGACAGTGTTGGTCCTAGTCTCCAGTGAAGAAGATTTTTTGTTACGCAGCTCTTCAGAAGCGAGCATTGGGTTTAAATTTTCAATACTCAATCAACTCCCACGGATAGAGGTCTAGTGCCGTGCTTATTCTTGCAGCCATTATGACCGTGCTTGTCATTATCGTGATACGATCCAGAGTGAGCTAGCCGGTAGTCTCACACAATAGATTTCACATTCCGGCAGGACAGTGATGCATCTATAACATCGATAGTGTCTAAATGTCAAGGCTGTCTGTTGCCTTTAGAAGAGTCACATGTTTGTCCGCTCTCTTGTGACTAAAAAAAGACCATTGGTGTTTCTAGGCGGCGTGCACTTCTTACCATCAGTAAATCCGTCTGCTTGTTTGCCCTCCAATACAATAAAAATAAAAGAGTAAAATCTTCACATCCGTATTCTCGAAGGCAGTAAGGAAGAGGGACAGCCAGGGCACCTACCATTTGCTAGGTTATTCCCACTACCGAAGCTATCTTATTTCCACACTTCGTTGATAAGTGGCAAACTTGTCACCATCCGGAGATATAAACAATCACGACGAAAATGTTTACATAAAACAAATAAAAAACGCATTGTGAGTTCCCAAACCTGAAATCAAACCCGTGTCTACAGGTCGCGGTTATCTCTAAGCAACAACAGTGTTAAACACTAACAACCGAAATATGTTTATTATTGTGTAAGTGTTGGTCTGGGCTCCTTTGCAACCATCTGACTTCCTGCCAGTCAGCTCGTAAAAGGCGAGCATAGGCTTACCGTCACCAACACCGTGTCATCTGACTTGCTGGTAGAGTTTCGCAGCGACTCACCCGGATTGGTACCACCGCCTTACCTACTCCTGCTGTCAAATAATGTCATGACGTGTTCCGGTTTGGAGGGTAAGGTAGCCGGTAGGTAAACTTTTGCTCGAGGTCCAACATTCCGGCCTCAGGTTGGCAACGCACCATTATCACGTTTGGTGTCTCTAGGCGGCGTGAATTTCGTACGTCCGAAATCCGTCTGCTTGTTTGCTTTTCAATATCATAAAAAAAACAAAGACGATTACAAAATTGATGTTACAGACGATTTAGATGAATTGTAGCAATGCACTTTACTACCAGTGGTTTTGTTGGTAACGACCTATTTAACCTTTGGATGCCTCTTACGAGCTGCAAAGCATGAAAGTCTATTTCACAAAGAAGATCTAGATCAACATGGGGGACTAATCAAGTTTAAGTTTATCACTTGCTTTTAAGTTTTACTGGGTAATAGTTTCTTACCTATTCCTGCCTTAACGTCAGGCCTTTCCGTCGACGAGTTCCGTTTTGGAGGGTAAGGTAGCCGGTAAACTTACTTTAGATCGAGGTCTAACATCCTCACCTCAGGTTGGCAACGCATCATTACAACCTTTAGTGTCTCTAGCCGGCATTAATTTCTTACCATCAGGAAATCTGCCTGCTTGTTTACCTTTCAATATTATAAAAAAGTAAGACACTGAATAATTATTGATAATATATCATATTCTATATCATTACAAAAACATATTTTAGTGTAACCTTAAACAAATTTATATGAATTAAAAAAAAGTAACAATACCCAATAAAATTCGTATGTTATAAAAAAATAAAAAATAAGAACTTATTCAATTAGATATAAGTTCTGTTTTTGAACATTTCTATGACTGTGTTGTACATACGTGATTGCATTTTATAATGTCGTAAAACATATTTTGTCGATAGGTTTAAAAATATTCCCAAAAAACATTCGATTAAAATTCTTCGTAAATATACAAATACTTCAACCTCTAGATACAATACAAAAATAGGAACAACTAAAATGAACTTCATATTATAAAAATAAGGTTTAAAATTGATTTGATAAAAAGCTACAGACGTCCAGCGTGTTTGATTTATAGTTTCTATGGCCAGTAGCATATTTTTTTGTACATCCGGTACAGGGTTGTTTGAGAAATCGATTCATTTATCAACATGTCTCATTATGAATCGAATCCGAATTTTAATATCGACATTATTGCTAATCCAAGGCCATGGGACGTGACCGTTTCGTCCATTTTTAAGTTACAATCTTTAGCGGATTTAAGATATTCTTTTTTGAGTCTGACAATTCTTTTTCAACGTATTAGTTTTTTTCGTGTTGATCTGGATCTCCTTTCTAAAATGTACAATCTAAATCCTTGTTGGCAGTCAGCAAACTTAACCAAAGTTTATATATATTTTTTTAAATGACTAACGGTTTGTTAATTTTGCGGTTTCTACAACTTCACCGAACATTGGTAAAGTTGTATAGCAACTAGCCCGGGAAGGTATCTAGCGCTTTTCTTATTATTGTCATTATAATTATCAATAATACTACCTATTCTTCTACTTTTTTTTAAAAAAAATGTCATTCTTGTTTAAATTTAGATTTGTTGATATATTCAATAGATTTATTTGATATTTTTCAGTATTGGCTTCCGGTTAAACTACTGTTTTACATATCGCTTATAATACTTATACTTACTATTGTATATATCTATTTTAATTCTTTAAATTTTTAAAATTTATGCCCTTTAAAGTTACGTCCATTTTAAAACTATTCGAGTATTTGCTACCATAAAAATTCGTATGTAGCTTATATATAAATAGGAGATAATCCTAAAATAAAACAAAAATTTATAACAGCGACAAAACTTATAGGTACGAGTATGTAATGTAGCCAAAACCATAACATTACTCTTTAAACAAAAAAACGGCATTAAAATGGGTTTGTCAGTTTAATATTTACAATGCCACAAATAGACACACACAGATACGTCAAACTTTATAACACCCCTATTTTTTCGTGCTGGCTTAGAAGCTACTAGTTTTGGAAGTTCGATTTTATACACACAAATTAGTGTAATAAACAGTTTTAATAATACTAACGCACCTGATCCTTTCCCCCAAAGTACGTCTTAAATGTTTAATGAATGCATAAGTATACCATCAATAGCCTAAAAGCCAGACCAGGAATATTAGTCGGTAGTGTTGATCAATCAGTGTTGTGTTCCCGTCGGGAGAAAAAATTACTATCAACATTGGAATCAGATGTTGATGGCCGTTTGTTGATATTAAGGCAATAAGTTCGAAGCGCAGGCTACTTAAGATTGTATGTACAGGTTGTTTCAAAATTAAATTATTTTTTTTTACTTCATATGATTTTATTTTCTAGACAATATTTTATCTCTCTGTGGTCTAGCGGTCCAGGTGGACCTGACTGCATGAGGTCCCGGGTCGGAAAATGTGGTTATTCCAAATTTCTAATAAAAAAATGTTACTCGGGATTGGATGTGTGTCCAGTTGGCGATAGGTTTGCTATAGACTTGTTAATGCTCGGTCACAATAAGGATCGCTCCATACTAGTTCAGTTACTCGAATGTACTAGTTCGTACTTTCGCGACTAACAATTCATTCTATTCTTTGTCTATGATTCCGTTCTTGATGAAACATTACGAACGATGTACTAAATGAACGATTAAGCGTACGGCTACGGAATAGTTTGTTCTAGTTATGTAAACTGAATTAATTCTTATTAGTTCCTAATACATGAACTAAGCAAGCCTAGTTTGCTACCTACTACATTATGGGACTTAGTGCCTTCGGCTAGTCGTGGGTGGTTGTGCTAACTGCCTATCTCTTCGGCTATATGGGCAAAAGTAATTATCTTTCTTTTTTTTACCGTTATAATGAGTCATTAAGTTTAGTTATTGCTACTCTGATTAACTTAAAGAAAAGATTAACCTAATAAGTTTCTTTCGCCGCTTCTAGCTGTGCGATTGCGATCCTGTGATAGTCTTATAATAATGTCTACATTAACAAGTATCGTTTGAATAGTCTACGATAATAGAGTATTTCGATTCTGATTCATATTCTGAATGAGGATAACTCTTTATGTAATATATGACAATCTCAGTATTTATTCAAGACTAACTTGCTTGCATGATACTGAATATAATTCCTGTGTGTACTATTATGTCATATACTATTTGTTATAGTGGCTTCGCCTCTGTGGTCTAACGGTCTAGGTGTTGGACACGACTTCATGAGGTCCCAGGTTTGATTCCCGGGTTCGGCAACAAAAAACATAATACGTTTTTCCAATTTTCTATTAAAAAATGTTGTTTGGGATTTGATATGTGCCCAGTTGGCGATAGGCTTGGCACCTATCATATTGTGGGATTTAGTGGCTTCGGCTAGTCGTGGTCCCTTGTTTTGTCTCTACCTATCTCATCGGGGATGATGAAGATACTTTATTTTTATTTGTTATAGTATAGAAAAGCATACGAAGTAAGTATCTTCACGCCCATATCCCCGAAGAGGGAGGCAGAGGCACAACCAGCAAACAAAGCATACAAGTAAACAGATTGTGTGGTGATTGTATATTTGTACTTAGATAATATTCACATAATCGTTTTTTTTTATCTTAGTGCGGCACTACTTGCACTGTTGTCTATTTCCATAAACCGTCCTATTAATAAACATGGACTAAAGTAGGAGCAAAATTTTGTTGATATTATAGTCTCTATCAGACTGTAATAAAGACTTTAATACTAGGCTAAGCCTTGGAGTACTTTACTACATGTTTATAAATGAGACGGTTAGAGTACGAGTATGTGATAATTTTAGGTTACTTTTTATGAGTAACATTTAATATAAATCCGTTTAATAATGTGGGACTTAATGTCTTCGATTAGTCGTGGGTGACATAGTTGCGCCTTCGACTAACTCTTTGCGGATAGAGGGGTGAAGATATTTTTTTATATACAAATAACCTGGAGCGCTGGGTTAGCTACTTCAAAGCGAGGTTTTGAGTCAAAGTGCTAGACTCGCTTTGCATGATTCTATGCTTATTCCAACGATGTTTTATGGAAACGAGAGTTAGGTATGTCAGAAGAAGCATAAGAGTAGGATAAATGCGGTCGAAATAAGAGTGTTACGGAAAATCTGTGGTGTTACGCTCACTGAACGCATTCGTAACAGTGAGATCCTAGAGAGAGTGTGGTTGAAAGAAAATGTTCGTACTAAAATGAGAAAGGGCATACTCCGCTGGTTCGGACATGTAGAAAGAGTGACAGATGAAAGATTGAAAAAGCAGATATACAACGCAAATATGGATGGACGCAGGTACCTGGGGAGACATAGGGTGAAATCGCTCAGGTGTTATCCGAAGATGGTGTCAGAGTCTCCGAAATCGGCGTCTTTTATGAAAGTGGACGAAGGCAGGTTTGTCAGGGTCGTGAGGTTTGGCATTCGATACTCTCTGCGCACCACGTAACGGACTTGTATATGCACGGATATGTATGTATGTATAAATAACTTGACCTATAAAAAGTAATTTATTGTTAAATTTAATTTTAATAAGAAGGTATTAAAATAGAACAACCTGTATACATAAATGTCACACCAGTAAACAGATCCCAATAGCCTGATAGTGTCTCTTTGATAGATAATCTTTGAAATCGAACAGCGTTCGACGGATCGTTAAATGAAACATTAATTAATACCACTACCACTGTATTGGACATTGAAAAACTCTTTCTTTAGACAGGTAGGAAATATTTAACTACTCGTTTTTTTCGTGACTGTAAATTCGTTCATAAAAGGGGTCTTGGTATCGCAATCGCAATAACAATTTAGGAGATTAGATAAAAGAAAGTAATGTTATAATAAGACAAAACCTGTCTGAAATGTAGCTTGGAATCGCTATCGAACACACACACACACACACACAAAATATATACATGTTTGTAGGTAACAAGGATAACTGAACTGACATTTCACGACCAAATCGCTTGAGCATTATACAAGGGTGGTGTCAAGAGTCTTTGAACCCAGCGTGTTTGTATGAAAATAGTAATGAATGTAGAGGAAACTAGACAGGTTAGTCGAAATCGTTAAACTGGACATATTCCAGAACCAAAGCACTCACGACTAGCCAAAAAGACTAAGTCCCACAATGTGATAGGTTGCAAACCTATCGCCAACCTGGCACACATCCAATCAAGAGAGACATTTTTTTAGAAATTTGGAAAAACCACATTTTTGTTTTTGTTGACCGACCCGGGAATCGAACCCGGGACCTCATGAAATCAAGTCCAACACTTAGACCACTAAACCACAAAGGCGATTATAACGTATATATGTTTGTTTTCATGGTAGATTAGAAGGCAATTAACACAGTTACTTATTTATGATGAAAACTGATAAAGAAGCATTACCAGGTCAAGAATGTTAGGCTTTCAGGGGGTTACCATAAGCTCTTAAAACAGTATTATTTCAATAATACTTATTGTTATCAGAGAAAGACAACCTTATGACCTATACCATAAAGTTGCTTATGAAAGCGGACATTTAGCAATATGGAAATAATATTGCTATGAACGTTCATGGTAAGGCCCTTGAACAGTTAAACTTACCAGCAACTTTACCTCATAAACTAATTAGCGTAAAAGAATGGCAAAAAGAGTTAAAAAAATTATGGCACTTTTGCCATTTTAATGAGTTAAAAAATACAGCGAGAACAAAAGCTGCAGGTAATCTTACAGAGCTTAACCAGCTAGCGTGATAGATTGATAGGTAATGGTCATCTACAGAGTCTGAGGCCAGTCATCGGCAATAATATAACCATTTGAGGTTTTTCTGCTAGTTAGTTTAAAAAAGACAAGTATCATTTTCTAACTGACATCATGACACAAACATCCGGATTTTTTTGCCGATTTGTAAAATATATCATCGCCATTTCTCTTTCTCTTGCCATATTGTCAACGCTTGTCATTGTCGTTTTCCAGTTTCAAAGGTATGGCAGCAGTTATAACCACTTAGGTTTACACTTAGTTTGGTTCGGTATACTTCCATTTCTTATCATAAGGATATCTATTCTTGCAATACTAAAACAAGTAAAAAAAATGTTTATGATTAAAAATGTAAGAAATGTTAATGTATGTCTCAGCTCTATGATGCGTGTTAGGCGTTTAAACTAAACTAAATAAATAAATAAGATGGCGATATTCGGACCTTTACCTTCAGTACTGTGAGAAATGTATGACCTACTGTTTATTTCGACTTTTCCCGACTTTTGTTTTCATTAGAAACATTTAAACGACTAATCACTAAAGTAATAAGTATACATTAGTTACTTGACAAATCATGACATAAAAGTCCGTCGGAAACTCAAAACTAAAGACCAGTTTGGCGCAACTTTCATATCAAAAAATACAAAAAAATAGTTTGCTATGTTTTTTATTCCCCCAAATCATATGACACTAGTTGCCTTATATCTGAATCCCTTTAGACTTACTTTCAAATTAGACGGGTTATACTTTTTCAAGTAAAATTTATACAATTTCGGGTTTGCTATGTACTTATGGAAGTCCTCTTATTATGTAGTATTTATATACTATTTGCTAGAGACAGAAAAACTAATTTTGAGTTTCACAATTCACAAAAGTTGCTGCTTAATATACGATTAAAGCATGATTAATAATATCAACGTTTTATTAAACTTATAAACCTTTTCTCTAATCATCCGTGAACATTTCAAATTAGACAAAATTTAAAAATTAATGGTATCGAAAGCTGTTAAAATTATGTCTTCATTAAGATTTTTGTTACAAAATTCTATGCAATTTCAAACGCCCATTACTCAATCGATTTCCCAAAAAATATTGATACACGATTTGGAATTCTATCGCTCAGAATTAAGGAATCCAATGACGTGTGACGATCACAATCGATTTGAACGAATATTTGAAGTGACAAAAAATATAACGCATGTCTTTCAATCAAAATAATGACTTTATTTAAGTTTGACAATAAAATATCGCGTAGGCTATTGTGTTCAGTCATTGCCTATAAGTAGATGAATTTGAAATATTTAAGGTAGAGGACCCTAAGCTAAGGACTTTTATAGAACACTAGGCTACGCTCCAGTATATCCGCTCGCATTCAATTAATATTGATGACATAAGGTTGAATTTGAAGTTAAATACCGTTTCTTAGTGGAAAATCGACAAAAATGGATCCCTTAGTTCTCCGCTATGCGAAAACATATAAACAAAATAAAAATATATTTTGAATTCAGGTGTAGTTCAAAAAGTTTGTGAAAAGATACATATCGCATAAAACGACTCGGTGCTAACGATGCATTGTCAATCGGGACATGGATATTAAGCCACCTGCCTAAGTAAGTTTTCTGGCTATACTTAAAAACAAACATGGTTATATCAGTTCAAGAATACCGTAACAGGAATCTAGTTACAGGTCTGGTTTGACTGACTAATGAAAAAATTCAGTCGTCTAATTCACTAAGTCACTTTAGTTTCCCGGTACGAGACTGTACATGCTCAAGTCATAAGTAAATTGCTACAATTATTATTGTGCAATATCTTTAATATAAAATTCAGTTCATGACGACTTCGTATTATGTACGAACAAGTTTTGAACTTAACTTGTTAAGGTGCATATTTCCTTTTATGAAAGACTAGCAGCCTGTTCCAGTTTATCATGGTTTGACAAACTTCTATGTTATTATACGTATAAACGTTTCTCATGAACCACTCTATCCATTAAAAAAGCGCAATAAAATATGCTGCGTTATTTTAAAGACCTAAGCATACAAGGCAAACATCGGAAAGCGACTTTGTTTTATACTAAGTTGCGATAATACATAACCATAACATAGATATTATAAAAAAATCGACGGTGCGGGAAAAATCATGAAAATAAGTTTAAAAAAAGTTGGATTGAGAAGTATTTATCATATAGTTCATGAGTTAGTTTTTAACCATTTAAAATTATGTTCATAATTTATAAAACACAAAATCGGCCTCCAATAGGTACGTGTACCTTATTCTAATTTAATACAAAGATTGGGATGGACCTTAAGCCGACAATACTGATTGGTCCCAATAAAACATCGCATTGAGAGATCTGTCTTTGACGAAACAATGGGCCATGGCTTCGATCCCTGCCTGAGATGGTTGGATTAAGGATTGAATAACAAACCGACTCATATTTGTGTATCTGTCACGCTTTGTCCGATTTAAATTAAATAAAACCTTTTTCAGATGCAAATTAGTCACCTCTATTATAAACATTGACAGGTATTTAAGCAGAAAGTGACTAATAACGATGGCTTTACGTGTCACCTCAGTGATCTGATGAGGTTTCACTTTTGATTCCTGGGTCTGGCATCTCAAACAACTTTTTTCAATTTTCTAATAAAAACGATATTGTCCGGGATTGAATGAATGCTCGGTTGGCGATAGTTAACCCAATTATCATAATGTACAACTAAGTACTTAGTAAGCTAAGCTTACCGTGTACGGTTGTTATACCAATTCTTACTTCCTCGGATATACTGGCCTAAAGACACCTACAGTACTACTATTTAAATTATGCGCTTCGGCTTTACGCTTTTTAATCTTTTTACATTTAATACTTTTATTTTTCAATTGGCTGACATAATCTAAATTTAAGCGAAATGATTAACTATGTGTAATAACAACTCTATACAGATATCTTTAAAATACATTCGGATTTCCGAAGCTTGACGGATATAACCAAAGCGCATAATTTAAATAGTACTACTGTACATTTTGTTATACATACGAATAAACTGCACATAAAACCATAAGTAGCATCATATACTGAATCAACAATTCTTTTAATTTTAAGACGTTCTAAATGGTTGCGACACATATTTCAACAAAAGTAACCTTGGATTATTATTAAGCTTGAATTAAATGTACGGTTCAGACGCATGCATACTAGCTTACAACTGCCGGGTTGCCAGAGTAGAAAAGAGCATCTTCCTTCCTGCCTGGTAATTCGTAAGAGGTGAATGTAGGTTAAACGGGTAACTACCGATTATGACTTAGGAATATTCAAGAAAAGAGTGCACTCATTCCTTAAAGGTCGTCACCGCATCTGTGATACTCGTGGTGCTGCGGATGTCCGTGGGCGGCGGTGATCACGTTCCATCAGGTGACCCACTGGCTCGTTTGCCTCCTCTTGTATATAAAAAAAAACAACAAGACCACTGGTGGTAAGGTGCTGTGGAGCAGCAACTAGGCTGTAATAATTCTTTATTATTTTAATCTTTATTTAATTAAGTATTTGACAGATAGTGCAACTTCAATTGTTTTTTGAAAGTGTATAGTGTTTCACTTCTTCGAATAGAAGAGGGAAGAGAATTCCACAGCCTGATAGCATGTAATATAGTAAAGGAATGTGAAAAGAAAGTGTTACGATGAGGTGGAACACGCAATAGGCAAGCAACAGTAGAACGATTAGGGGAATCCGGAGGGTGAAGAAAATTAAAATGTTTTTTTAGATATTCGGGGCAATAAGGATTAAATAAAATGTTGTTAAGAAGGCAAAGGATATGAATATTTCTGCGAAGACGAATAGGGAATCATGTGTTCTAAGATTTTTTTTACTGCCCAAAAGGTGTTACTGGGGCCATATCCTGTTTATATTATCCAATAGCTTGATGATACATTTCGCAATTACATCGACACATACAAATCATAATTTAACTTATTTTTACTAAATTTATGTGTAGGTATCTAAATTTATGCAGCTTATAATGTTAACATAAGAATACATAATCTTAGATTGCTAAATTCGTCCAAAAATTCAAAAATCATGACAACATTAAAAATAGTTCCAATAAGAGTTAGAGATTGAAGTGCCCGGTTGGCGATAGGCTTGCCTCCTATCACATTGTGGGACTTAGTGTCATCGGCTAGTCGTGGGTGCCCTGGTTGTGCCTCTGCCTAACTCTTCGTGGATATGGGCGTGAAGATACAAACATACATACATACATAAAAGTTAGAGATATTATCCTAAATATCTATCCGTCTAGACAAACTTAGGATTGTAAATTAAAAGTTTTTATTTTAAATTAAAATATACTTACTTATCCTAATTTGTCTAAACTTACATTAGCAGCTTATAGTATTAAAATAACGATTCTAAATAGCTAAATTCATCAGAGCAGTTAGGTTTTGTATTGCAATACGAATACGCAAAACCATCTTGTATTAGGACGATTCGAACAAAAAAACAATCGGCAAATGATTCCCGCAGTTATTACGACAAAATGACGATTGGGCAAAGATTATTTGGAATCCAGAGAGTATAAAAGAAAAAGAAACAACTTCAGACTCTACACTATGACGATAACTTGAAAGTACAGTTTCTCATTTATGCAGTAATATTGTTAAAAACCAGATTATGTAACACGTGTAGCAATGATAAAATAAAAAACGTACAAATTTGTTAACTATTAATATTTTTAATCAGTTTTCAATTTTTGTCAGATCCTAGTTTTTTACTTGTGAGATAACTTGTCTCATTTTGTATAATATATTTAAGTTTTTTTTTATGAAATAAATCAGAGAGTTAGCACACGGCTTACGTGATAAATTGTATGTCGCTCTCGTTTGGCTGGTGCGCTTGGCCTAAATATATGTAAGTCTAACGGTTACCTTATTCTCAGGACTGCAACAAGATTGTGCCAACTTCTGACATCATGGCGGTATAGCAATAAGGCTGTGTATGGCAGAAAATGCAGAAAAATTGCCACCAAAGCTACCTATCAGAGAGATAGATAATCTGATTCTACACAGAAGGCCAGGACTAACCGAGGTAAATATTTATCACTTTAAATAAGAATCAATATGACATACTTAGTCGGAAATTGTAGCTATTTGGTCCGATTTGGCTATTTTTTTTATTGAGATACAAGATTATTTTAAAAGAATCAAATAAATAAGGGATTATGTACAGTCGGTAAAATATTTAAATTTTTAATTTGTAATAACACCTACGAACAACATATTTAGATATCATGTTTTGTTTTAGAATGTTCGAACTGTACGTTCTACATATTTATTCTTTGACCGTTTGAAAGCATCATGGGGCGGTTTCCATTAATGAAAGTGACTCTCTGTTCGATGTAATGAGGTTTTTGTCTGTCTATGTGATTGATAACGGAGTGGTTTGGATGCTGCATTTAAAAACCCATCACTATTTTTTCCCTTTTACTGACACATTGGAACCATTACTTATCCAAAGGTGTCTTTTGATATAGACTTAGACCGGAGATATACATTTTTACTAACTTTTAGCTTGAACCTTTTTGTACGTAATTTATATTTGTATCAAGTTCTGTTTGCTTTTTCTTTATTTTACAAGTGAATAATCAATCAGGCATCTTTACTTTTGATGAGATACAACTATAGCCTATAAACACCATTAATTATTGCTAAGCTTTATTATGTTTTAAAATTTGGTCAGGATTTTAAGCAACCAACTTATTACATAAACTACTACTCATTAGTCTATATACGAGTAGTTATAATTTGCTACAATAGTATAAATAATCCAGGAGCTAAAATTACTAGGTTACCGCTACCAGGCGATAGGGTCATCACATCCCAAAGCTTATAAATTTCTTGTGAAACCAAAACGCGAACCTATATTTTTAAAGAGGAGGTTATCGGTATGTTCGATTCATATATTTTTATGTATTTTGCATGATTTCTCTGAATCTGAATAGATTTTCAAATTTTTTTTTATTTGAAAAAGTGTACTTTCGGGGTGGCACCATATCCTCCAAGTTTGAATCTGATTATAGAATCCAGGGGAATCGGGAAAATACTTAATTTTTGTATACTTAAATAACTCGCTGAATCGAAGTCGGTTTTTACAGTTTTATCGCGCTTAAATTATAAAGCTTACAGTTAAATCTGTCGAATCGTCTTCAACAACCATAAAGTACAAATAAGCAAAAAGGAGTTGCAAACTAGAATGTATTTTTTTATCGACTTCTTTCAATGCTTCGATTATAATCCTCTTAAACCAAATCCTGAAGTACAAAACGTTCAATACAATACCAGTGTTTTTTATCAAACTCGAAGGTTGACATTGCTATTGAAATTATAAAAAACCAGCATCGTGAGAGACATAAATTACAGGTATCGGTTCGAGTGACTTTCGATGTATTGTTATCGATTTATTATCGAGTTTTTATGGTAGAATCCATTCCAGAACACGTGGTGTCAAAAGATTTGCTATTCAAAGGCATATGTGAATTAAGGTTTTAACTGAGTCCGAAAGGAGGAAGGAGATTTTCAATTCGATTGTATGTCATTTTGACGATTATTACTTGATTACTCAGACAATAATTATTAGGTGTTGATGATTATTTTTTTGGAATGTAGGTATTCCTGGTCTCAAATGAAGGAGACGGACCACTATCCATGCAAATTTTACCCTAGAACCAACAAACAATACACAATGCTAAAAGTACTCTTATCAATCAATACATTTCTCTAAACTGTATTACGATTCAATTCCTTTTCGGAAACAAAATTATCAAATTACGAACAGCTAAGGTAATTGGACTTGTTTCTTTAGAGTTTTATTTTCGAGTTCTAGCGAGACTAACGGACAACAATTTTTAGAACGACTAGCCGACCAGCAAACTTCGTATCACTTGACATTAACAGCTAGTACATAATTTGATGCTCAGATAGTAGCGAAGTCTGCGGATCCAAAGTAAAACATTCAAAAATACGAATAAAAAAAAATAAAAAATATTTTCCAGTGCACCAAATTGTAAATCTAAAGCATTCTTGAATCCCCTTGAATACACACTCAAAATTTTATCAAAATCGCTTCAGTCGCTTAAGAGGAGTTCAGTGACATACACGCACTCAAGAAACATAAGTATGTAAAGCACCGGAGGACGTAGTGTTGGACGACCTCCCACCTGGTGGACTAATGACCCGGTCAAAGTCGCGGGGAGTCGCTGGATACAAGCGGCTGGTGACCGTGACTTGTGGCGCTCTTTGGGGGAGGCCTATGTCCAGCAGTGGACGTCCTCCGGCTGATGATGGTGATGAAAGATATATAAACATTGGTAATTCAACTAGCTGACGAAGTAGATAGAAGTTTTCTATAAATTTTAAAGAAAGAAAAAATTT
>NJDC01004006.1:106879-144202 GCA_002245475.1 Calephelis virginiensis
GTAGTCAATGCCAACGCCGTATCTTCATGTAGTCAATCCGTCTGCTTGTTTGCCTTCCAATATCATAAAAAAAAGATGGTCGAAGTTTTTTCATAATTATTGAATTTCGTGTTGATATTCAGTGACATTAGTCAATTTTGGTGGCATTTTGTACAATTTTGTTCATTGAAAGTGTTAAATGAAGTAATCATGAAGAAATTAGCATATCGTGTATTTCCTCGTTGCCGCCAAATCTCATTACATGGGCTTGAGTAATGAGGCCACCGCTTTACCCAAGAGCCTGACATGACTTACTAACGACTTATGAATGATGACTAATTAAAATTGATTAAAATTGATTTCAAAATTGATGCAAATTTGTGCTTGACTAATGGCAAAACACTAATGTGAATCCCAGAACCTAAAGAAAGAAGAAAATACTCAATAATTCTTTTTTAATTTCATCATCCTAAATATTGAATTGAAGAAACAATTACATGCTCACAGATAGCAGATACGTATAATATCAACAGACATTGCTCTATTTGTTACATCTTGAAATTAAGATTTGTGAGTAATGTTCGATGTACTGATAATATTATGACGACGCTCCTAGCCGTCACGTGGACTTACTTTAGCGAGTTTTTGTCAAGCCAAACGCAGGTTATTGATATGAAAATAGCATTTGTGCATAAATGACAGTACTTTCGTACTGATAATTAAAGCAATCCGTTCAAAATTATTCCCAACCATTCCAAAATATCAAAAATGCACAACGTTAATATTCAAGTGCAACCCGTTTTTTTTGTAAATACATTTTTAGCTACAGTTTTTCTTTTAGCTACAGCTAGAAGAGCTTTCATCGTAATGCAACCTCTACATTATCAATATTCGATATACTAAAACAATCGTATGTGTTATGTATAGACTCGCTTTTTCGTCGCGGCTTCCCCAATCGGACTTCAATATTTGGGTAATATATTGTTTGCATAAGAGGTTGTAGTGGTATTGTTACCTGACCTTTACTAGGACGAAATATAAATATGTATTTTAAATAAAAATAAAAATGTATTTTAATTAACAATTATATTTTGTACAAATTTAATACTCCTCTATACCACTTTGTTCAGCAATATTTTTTTTTAGAAAAATGTTTTTAATTTGGTTATTTTTAGAAGCCAATAATCACATACTGTTTCTTTGAAATCAAACACCTACTTTTTTTTCATTTAGGGGATGATTTCTAAAAACAATTAATTACCAAATGTTTACATCTGTAAATGTTTTAAGACTCAATTTTAGCAAAATTAAAGAAAAAAACACAAACGCAATACGCTACATTTCAAACTTCTTACGTAACCACTAACACAAATTAATAAAATAAATCCTTTTGCAGTCAGTTTAGAAAACTTGCACAATCTAATATGTTTTGACTGTTTTATTAGAATTTTATGGTTTTTACATATTATTGTTTTGAAATTAAATTCAGCTGGTAAGTTATAAAAAGTAATCCGATACGAATATATTTACATATTTAAATAAATACATCCACATTATAAACCAGATTAGATTATAGATATGCCATAGGCAGGCGTAGCTTCGTAAATTTTGAAGATATTCGGAATATAAATAGATTAAAATCATATAATATATCAATTGCAAAAACTAAATACTTAAAAATTATTCAATATATCATGGTCAATGATTAAATATACAAAGTTAAATAATAGCCGAGTGGCATAATCTATGCCATAGGCTTTACTCGACTTACTTTGCGCTCTTTTTTAACGTGTGGAAATTCTCATAGATACCCGCTACTTTCAGGGGAAGTGGTAGGGTGTATCGCACTCCAACCGACTAAACACATGGTGTCCTCTACTTCGCCAAGTACCGAGGCTGTGGGGATGCTTTCACACACTTTCAGTGCCCCGGCGGCTGTGGACCTCGCTATCCCCATTCAGGCAGGGGGCTGCATATCGCCACAAGTGGTGCACGGAGACACAGCTTGCCCCTGTACCTCCTGAAACCTCATTACGACCGGGTGAGCAAGATGGAATGCCGCCCCCAGGAGGAGACTCCCTGGTCCAATTGGTTTGGTCGGGGCACTGCCTTGGGGGGGAAGCTGACTTGACCGCAAAAACATATTTTTCTGCATTTACATTTTTTAAATATATTTAAGTAAGCTACACAGTACGTATGGCCACAACGCTCTGGCACCTTGTGATATATATTACTCGTACCTTCATTTGTTAGAAGAACAAGATGACGGCTTACATGATGCCAAAAGACGACTGCCCGTGTCACCTGCAAATATCATAGATGTTATAGTAAGAGCGTCTCAGCCTTAATCCAGGATGATAGAGTTTAATGTATTAGTTTCGGACCGAAGCGGGACAGCGCCAAAAACGCTCATTACGACAGCACGAGGTACAGCGGATTCCTTCCTGAGCAAATTGCACCAGTGGTCTTCATGATAATGATCCATTTGCTTACGAGCTTCCAGGCAGGAAGGCAGATGGTCTATCAAACACAGGAGAACTAAACATTTCGGGAAAACGTGTTTGATTATTATATTTTTTTCAATGTTAAGTATTCTCACGCCTATATCATATCAGATGCACAAACTTCCCACAACTAGCCGAAGACACTAAGTCCCACGAACCTATCGTCAACCAGACAATATCCAATCCCGGACAACATTATTTTATTGGACAATATTATTTTAAAGTTGAAAATATATATTTTTCATTTTTTTTATTTGCTCGACCCAGGGATCAAACAAGAAGTCTAGTCCGACGCTAGATCGCTAGACCACACAGGCGATAATATATTTTTTAAACGTTTTTTTTTTAAATATATTTTTTAACCTCCCGAGTGACCACTCACCTCTACTTTTAATCAAAACTTATATTTGTTTAAATAATTCCCTTTAACCTACCATGGATTCTCAATCTTGCACTTTTGAAAATAAAGTCAAAAAATCCTCAAACAATTTTAAAGATAAGTTCTTTTGTCATGCACAGTTAAATCAGAGAAAAGAGACAGCAATATAATTATACAGAGAGTGAAAGTGATAGCGATGACGCCAGTTGGATGGGTTTAGTGAAGACCGGTAGCAATGAACGCAATTACCGTGATTTTGGTCTGAGGTAATTTTCCTGGACGTTTTCCACTATCAGAGGCTCTAATTAGGTAGTAATCGAATTGTGGAGGAGTTGTCATTATTATGATTGCAGAAGGTTGCTAATCGGATATTGCACGAGAAAAAAAACTTGTCTATATTTAGATTAAGAATTGTTGCTAAGATTACTTTGATGCTGTGTGAGAAAAGAGGTTTATTCGATTTTAACACAAAGACGAAGAAGAAGAAGAGTCGTTTTGACTTAAGTTGGCCACCTCTTAGGCTATTTTGTTTATTTTTAGAAGAATTTTCCTGACTAGTATAAGGAGCTCGATAAGGCGTTTATAATTTTACTTGTGACTTTGCCAAGGTTTTACCTATTTATACTTCACCTGAATTTTTATAAGCCACAAACACATTTCGATCCTCCATTAGTAGTTTTGAGTCATACTTAATAATACCTCTAAATCGACTCTGTGATCTAGCGGTCCGGCATCGTACTTGACTTCTTGAGGTCCCGGGTTCGATCCCCGAGTCAGCAACAAAAAATTTTAGGAATTGCGTATTTTCAATTTTCTAATAAAAACAACGTTGGTCGGAATTGGTTATATGCCCGGTTGACGAAAGGCTATCACTATCTTCGTCTAGTCGCTGGTGCCCTGATTTTGCCTCTGCCTACCTCCTCGGGATATGGGCATAAAGATAATGCAAAAGATATGCATTAATTATGCATAATTAAGTAAACCATTAATTGGATCATGACATAATTAATATGGGACCACCTCGAAATCATGACATTTCAAAAAAATAACCGTCAAAATTGGTTTTTTATTAGATGAGCAATGGCATAACGAAAATACATTTTTTTTAAAAACGCAATGGAATTGGAAACATCCCTTTTTGGATTCGATTAATAATATTAAGAAATACACGCACTAGTTATAGATGTTAATGACTGGCCGCCAACCTGAGATAATCAAGCTACTTGCCATAGTAAGTTTACCGGCTACCTACGCTTTGCGGCAAATATATTGCACTCGATCTCATCTCGGCCACAGGACCCTACACATCTAAAGTGTCTATAGACAATTGTTTCTTACCATTAAGAGAGTTATGCTTACCAAACAATAAATCATACTTTTAAACTAGAAAACATCAATAGTAAGTTCTTATTGATGTTCTAGCTGCTGGCAATGTGGTACCAATCTGAGCTAACCGTTGCAAAGCTACAATCAAATTATAGGTCACGCTGCTAGTGATCGTAGCTTGGCTCTTACAAGCAGCCTGATTCAGGCTTAGAATCATCTCAGTTATTGTAATCGCCTCTGTGATCTAGCGGTCCAGGTGTTGGATTTGACTGCATGAGGTCCCGGGTTCAATTCTGGGGTCGGGCAACAAAACGAAAATGTGATTTTTTCTATTTTCTAATAAAAAATGCTGCTCGTGATAACATGTGTGCTCGGTTGGCTTGCCACCTATCACATTGTGGGACTTAGTGTATTCGGTATTTATCGCCTCTGTGGTCTAGCGGTTCAGTTATTGGACTTGACTGCATGAGGTCCCGCATTCGAATCTCGGTTAGGGCAACAAAAAAGAAAATTGGGTTTTTCCAATTTTCTAATAAAAAAATGTTGCTCGGGATTTTATATGTGCCCGGTTGGCGATAGGCTAGCCACCTATCACATAGTGGGACTTAGTGTCTTCGGTTAGTCGTAGGTGCCCTGTTTGTGCCTCTGCCTAACCTTTCGGGGATATGGGCGTGAAGATGCTTTAGTGTATTCGGCTAGTCATGGATGCCCTGGTTTTGCCTCTGCCTACTTCTTCAGGGATGTGGACGCGAAGATACTTCTTTAGTTATTGTCAAATGACGAATTGAAATTTGAGTTGTTGCCACTTTAACCAGATGTTAGGAAACAGTGGTTTAATCTCCAGATCTAAACGTCCTGGTTAAACAATACGTTGACTCGAACACTTTAGATCAAAAGCGGCGATTAAGGTTATGGTATATTTTATGTAAATTAATGTCTTATTCTCTTTTCTGAGAACTGATCGCGTATTATGAATTCTGTGTATGTTTCCTAAGTTCTTGTAAACATGAATTACGATTCTGGCATTATTTTAGAGCTTTGGCATCTCCAAAGCTTTCGATTTGTAGGCTATAAAAATGGATATGACGACGACATTTTTCATTAATCTTTATCTAGTAATTTACGTTACTGAATAAGATAAACCGACTAAAGATACCCAGTTTACGATAGGTTTGCCATCTATCTCATAACGGGACAAAAATGTAAGGCTAACCGTGACAGCCCTGGTTATTCCCATGAGAAGTAGGGGACGCGGGCATAAAGATAGTTTTTTAGGTTACTTTATTATTCCACTAGTTCAGTCAGTTGCAAAGAAAGAAAAAAAAAGAAAGAAAATTATTTATGTCACATAGAACATCCAAAAGACACATGTGACGCGTCTATTATAATACTAAAATATTCCACTCAATTAAAACGCTTACTATAACTATTTTGTAGAGTACTTACTATGAAGCAACTTTATTGGATTTGTATCTTCACGCCCATATCCCCGAAGTAAAGGCACAACCAGGGCACACAGAATTAGCCGAAGACACTAAGCCCTACAATGTGATAGGTGGCAAGCCTATGCCCTACCGGGTACATATACAATCCCTGGTTATTTCTGTTATAAAGGTAAAACTACTTACATGCAATTTCAATTTTTTTTGTCCGACAAGGGAATCAAACCCGGGACATCTAGAATTCAAGTCCTTTATATTACCTTTATGCTTTACCAATTTCTACTGCCATAACAGTGTTTGCTTTTGTTCTAATTCACAATGTCAGGTAGAAAAACTTGCTCAAGTGACTTAACAGTACCTTAAGATAACTATCGGTGAACTCTAAAATCATCACTTAATTTTATAGTATTGTACGTATAGGTGAAGAAAGCATTGGGAGGTGATGACTCCGTAGCCAACTAGTGCTGATTACTGCTTCAGTCATGAATAAAGTCAGTCGGGCTTTGCTACAAGTTTTTTGTACCAAAATCACTATTGTATTACGGTTTGAAAGAAAGGAAAGTAACTAAAAACTTGAGATTCCAGCTTCAGGTTGCCAACGAATCATTGGTGTTTCTAGTATCTACACTTAAGCGGTTAGTCTGGGATCCGTCGCAGAATAGACCATCTGCCTTCCTGCCAGGCAACTCGTTAAAGGTGAGCATAGGCTTAACGTCACTAACACCGTGGCATCCTACTAGGTGGTAGAGTTTTGCAGCGACTCGCCCGGATTAGTACCAACGCCTTACCTATTCTTGCCGCCATAACGTCATGACGTGTTTCGGTTCGGAGGGTAAGGTAGCCGGTAAACTTACTTTTACTCGAGGCCTAATATCCCGGCCTCAGGTTGGCAACGCACAATTACCACCTTTGGTGTCTCTAGGCGGCGTCAGTTTCTTACCACCAGCAAATCCGTCTGTTTGTTTGTAATTTGTAATAAAAAATAGTATGACAAACACAAAAAAGCTTACAGTCGAATTAAGGACCTCTTCTTTTCCATCTCGGTTAAAAATATTATTTTAGACACGGTTCATTTTGGTTGATAACGTAATTCTAATTGACATGTTCAAATTTAGACATCGATTGACGCATACGAAATATATTCGATTGGACTTGACGCGTTCGTGTGGAAATCAGAGGTTATAATCGAAAAATCATATCGACAAAGTTATTGAACGATATTTACACATGTCCCATCCTTAATATGTAAGTTATAAAGGTGGTATTCCAGTAACATTCATCGTTATGGTAATTTGAAATTCGATTAAGGTCCAGTAGCAAAGTGCATCAAATCAGAAGATCTAATCAACAAAAAATGTATTAAAACTGTCCAATCGGCTGGTGATCACGGCACAGATTGAAGAAATCTTCAATTATTTTTATTTTCATCAAGTTTTTATAAAATTATTTTACACGTTACACCTTCATCAACAATTTGTACAAGTCCAATCTAATTGTGACGTTTGGAGACAATGTACATACATACATACATACATACATACGCCATACTTCACGCCAATTCCCTTACGTGGTAGGCAGAGAGTATCGAGTACCAGACCTGACGACAAATATACCGGTTTCGGAGCCTCTTAACACCACCCTCGGATAATATCCGAGTGATCTGATCATGGAATGTCAACCTTGGTCTCCCCGGGTACCTACATCCATCCACATTCGCATTGAATATTTGCTTTGTCAATCTTTCATCCGTCATTCTTTCCACATGACCGAACCAGCGAAGCATGCCCTTTCGCATTTTAACACCAACACTTTCTTTCAATCCCACTATACACTAGGAGACAATATACCTACCTAGGTTTTTATTAGAGTCGAGATGTGTAAACACTATTACCCGTTGGTGATAATCTAGAAATCTAGATTTTATTTAAGCATTCATCATTAGTGATACAAAGTAGAGTATCTTAATGCCCGTTTCCCTGAAGAGGTAGGCAGAGACACAACCAACGCACGACGAGCCGAATACACAAGTCTTACAATGTGTTAAGTGATAAGCCAAACTCGCACATATCTAATCTCAGGCAATATTGTTTTATAGTATTTCAATTTTGTATTGCATAAATAAATTTTCTTTTTGTTTCCCGACCTAGTGATCAAACCCGGGACCTCTTGGAGTCAAGTCCAACACCGGACCGTTTCACCACAGCGGCGATAACTGCTTACACAATGCGTTCCTACCTCAATATCGTCAGTGTTCACTTTTATCGCTGACAATAATTTAAAAAAAAATCACGGGGTCGCACTCCGCGCTCCAAGATTCAACCTGGTATTATAGTATTTATAACAATGTAATACAGACTATAATATCAAATTAATTTACTCCTACTTTAGTCCCTGCTTATTAAAAAGACGCCGGGAGTGCCTAAAGTTTTTGTGTTACTCTTGAGTAAGAGAGCTAAATTAAAACGCCTAATCGTTAGAAACAACTGGAATTATTTTTACCAACAAATAATGAAGAAACAAAACTTTCACCTCAGACGGGACTTGAACCAGCACCCTTTCTTTTCTCGCTGATGAATGAACAGGGCGAGAGCTAACATTCAAATATATCAACTGGGATCCAATGTTTGCCTCGGAAAAGGAATGAGTATATTTAAAATAGCAGGCATGTTTGTAGTTAAAAATAAAGTAGCAACTAATGCCCGGTTCCAATAATCAAGAAACGAGTCGTTTTGATGACAGGTGGCAGTATTTTATACGATTAATAAGATTGCTAACAACGGTTGCTCCTTTTCGACAGTTAACTCGAAACATTTTTTGAAAATATGGGTAACGAATCTTTACTTTTGAGCCAACACCGAATTGTTAAACTAGCGGATTACGTTCAGTTGATTATAGAAACCAGGCATAATAGAAAAATAAACAACCAGTTGTCACCCTTTAAAATACATGTAAGGTTCGATCTCGCAGCAGGTATCCATTCGTATCCCGAATTGACAGACAAAAAATGGGGACACCCAGAGCTTTAACTGAAGAAGACATACATTAAACCGCCCATTATTATAATTCAAAGTGGACATTATTTTTTAAATCTGTTTAAAGTTATAAGCTGAAAGCGGTCGAAAGAAAACACTTCTATTTACCATTATTTTTTTATGCTGATGTCTATTTAAGTTTTACTATAGTATTCGATAAAACAGGGTTATATTTTGCTAACTTGATGACTTTGTTTAATTTTTCCTAAAAAAATATTTATATTTATTTATTTAGAGCTAGTCTATCACTTGTAGTATGGATTAACAAGTATGTCGTCAAATCGTTATTCTATTCTCACATTTTCAGATTACCGGTTTTAGTAAAGAAATATAATCAAAATTAAATGGGTAAGCTATTTCAAAGCGAAAGTTTGACTCAAAGTACTAGACTCGTTTTGCGTAATTCTTTGCTTATCTCAATGTTTTTGTATGGAAGTGCGAGTTTGGTATGTCAGAAAAAGCACGAGAGTAAGATAAATGCGGTCAAAATGAGAGCGCTAAAGAAAATCTGTGGTGTTATGCTCTCCAACCGTAGTCGTAACAGTGAGACCCGAGAAAAAGTAGTATTGAAACAATGCGGTTGTGCTAAAATTAACAAGAGCATGCTCTATTGCTAAGGACATGTAGAAAGAATGACAAATGAAAGATTGTCGAAGCAGATATAGAAGGCGAATGTGGATGGATTTAGGTACCCGGGGAGACCTAGGTTGACACTCAGCTATAAAATTTTCGTTTGAACCAATATAGCCAGTTTTTTTACATATTTTAAATATAGTACTTACATATTAAATGGAATAAACATATCAAAACTGATTCCGTAGTAAAATGATTACATTTTTTTTTCAATTAAAGTTTTTTTGTAATTATTGATTTAATCAGCATATTTTGTTTGTAATGTACCCAATTAGATTCCTTGTATTTTTTTATGTTACTCGTTCATAACAATTATGGGTTATCCGTTTTGTAAGATGTCCTTAACACATAAAAAAGTTAGCCATGCTTACCAAATTTTAGTTTAAACAAAATCCCAAAGAATCAGAGACACGCATTCATGCAACCTTACAAGCGTACACGACGCTAGTCTCTCAACGCCTGTACCACAAACCAAGATACCATTTAGGTAAAAACTGACGATTATTACCCGAATGCAATACCGATTCTGCATACGGTAATTTGTTAGTGATTTCTCGAACGGATTTATTTAAACGATACGACCGGTATTATATTGTGTTGTTTTGCACTTTAAGCTTATATATGTTGTTAAGCCTATAATACGTTTCGAGTGTTTATTCTCTCTTTATTGCAGACGAATATTTCATTCATTCATTACATGCTGATTCTTGTAATTAAAGTTCATTTTAAACTTAATTCATAAGTGAAATTAAATTTATATGTTTGTAAGAAGACAATAAACCCTTAAACAGATTGTGAAATCAAAAATGCACGTTTTGTGTTATAACTGGCTTTAATTTTGTAAAACAAGCCTACTTTTGGAAGATAGGAGACAATGTTACGGAGCTAATTAATTTGCATTTGAAATATTTAAAAAAAAACGACGGATTGCACTCCGGGATTGCAGGCAGAATTAAAAGCTTGATTATTAATGTTGTGAACTTTTGATATTTTGGAATAGTTAGGGAATAATTTTACACGAATTGCTTTAATTATCACTATAAATGTACTATCATTTATGTGGTAGAATACAATATTCATTTATTGCGCTATCGTACATATGCCCATTCCAAAAAAAGTGCGCAATGCCGCTAAAGAAGTTTTCACTTCAAAAATGTTTGGTACGTTTTGTATACAGAATACAGAAACTAAAACGAGGATTATAAACATTTTGTATGTTTGTTAGTTCACTTCAAAAACTACTGAACTGATTTTCATCAAATTTTGGGTAGTGGCCCGAGTCAACATTAAGGAAACCACTTATTCCGGATAAATCTTTCATTCTCACCACTAATGACGAAAATACAGTTCGTTTGCAAGTAAGAATAGCTAACTTATATAATAAGGCTGTCAGTTTCATTGGTTTTTATAAAACCAAAATTTTTAAGTTTAATTTTCATAGGATTTCATAATAAGAGTTTTTTTATGTTAGAGGTCAGCGAACAAGAACACCGGTCTCCTGATGGTAAGAGACCTTGACCTATAGCCACTATATATGTTAGAGGTAGGTGTGTCGTTGTCCTAAGGTCAAGATGGAAGGACTATTGTGCAAGTATACCCTCCAGACCGAATATCATAGAGTTGTTATGGCGGTAGGAATAGGTAAGGCGGTGGATCTTAACATATATTCTTCCTGGGTTCCTAGTCTTGTATGGAAAAAAATACTCAAAACACTATATAATTGTATTTAATATTCATTAGAGTAACTACAATTACGGAGAAGACGATCACCGTGCCACTTTCCGAACTCAAAAGAATGAGAGTGAGGAACGAATGACTTAGTACAATACAGATTACTACCAAGGCAATTTGCTCCATATCACTCTACCACTAGTGGTGTATAGGAGTATATATCTTGTTGATAAGAACGCCATCTTCATTTCTCTGTGATCTTTTATCGTTATCATCAATATATTTGCTTGTGTGCTTATCATATGCATGGTAGTGTGGCTAATGTTTTATTTATTGATTTCATATACTTTATAAGCCTTATTATTAAAAAATATTAGCGTTCTGCACTTTTCCTACACATAAACTATAAGTGTGCCAAATTTTATGCTCCTGCATCCTCACAATTTTCGTAAAAAGGGGTCCAAAGTTTTGGCATCACGTATTAATATATATGTATATATAGATTACATAGTAGGTATAAGTAAAATATGATGGTAACTTCTAGATCATCAAAAGTCTTATAACGAAAGACCCATAAAATATTATATTGCAAAATGAAAAGGCGATAACATAGAACGGAATTATTGCCGAAAAAATTGGAGGATGACATTTGAGGAGTGGAAATGGGAATCGTTTAAAAAAGTTTTGATTGAAGCACCGACTAAGTTTGATTGTATCCTGAAGGTTCGGGAGAATCGTGTTGTTTGTGAAAGCCATTGACGATAGAAAAATATAATTTATTTCCAAGGTACATAGAAAGTTATAGCGGCTCTTGTTTTTGTGTTTGCGAAATTGCTAATTTGATTAGTTGACGTCACTATATTTAATTTATAACATTAATTCAATTAATAGCGTTCGTATTAGTGAGATCCGAGAAAGAGTGATATTGGAACAGGGTGTTGGTGTTAAAATGTAGAAAGGCATGCTCCGCTGGTTCAGGCATTTGGAAAGAAAGATGAAAATTGACAAAGCAGATATATAACGCGAATGTGGATGGATGTAGGTACCCGGGGAGACCAAGATTGAGATTCTACGATAAAATCATTTCCATTTAATTTATAATATATTAGTGGTTTCCCGCGGCGTTGACTATGTGTTAATCCAAGTTGCCCTCCATATGGGTGCCAAATTTTTTAAAAATCGGTTCTGCGGTTTTTACGTGAAGAAGTAAAAAACAAACAAACATACTAACAAACTTTCGCATTTATAACATTAATAGGAAATAATAGAGTAGGACACATACATATCTTCACGTCGAATCCCATAGGACCATTACCGGGTAGGCAGAGAGTATTGAGTTCCAAATATTACGATACTTGCCTACCTGCCTGGATTTCTTTACATTCATCCATTTCCATACAAACACGCCGGTTTCCGTAACTAAGTTTATAATACGTTGTATTTAATTAGGAATTTGATAACCATAAATTGATTTGAGATAGACCGTTGGAATTGATTTGAAATAATCGGCGTCCAAATCAAGAAAATAAATGAATTCAAAATGAAAAATAGCATACATATATTTTAATCAGACGATACCATATGTTAGAAAATGTTTAAATTTTCTGGTGATGCTGGGTACACACTAGATAAACGAACGTAACGAAATTGAACAAAAATTCTCGTGTAGTTTTTACATTGTATTTATCATAATATACTAGCTGTTCATCGCGACTTCGTCAGCAAAGTATAGTCGTTTTTTATTAACATGAACATGATTTTCGTCAAACATTTGTTTCACCATTTTGGTTTGTTTAGGTGATGGTTTTTGAAAAAGTAGCCTATTTTTAGACTAGTGTATTTAATTATGTGTATGCGTGTAACATTTCATCAAAACTGATCAATCGGTTTAGCCATAAAAACAAGGGTGTAAGAACATAGGTACGCTATTTTTAAATACAACTGAAAAACCAATGATCGGATTAAAGTAAAATTTATATAAAATGACCTCGAAATCATGATCTTGTTGTTTGTTTCAACTTGTTTCAAGATCAAAGTCCAAATCAGCATTAGATTTTATCACTTCATTATTGGCATCGGCTTCTATTTAATTACGTTCACGGAAAAAATATAAAAAATTTTCAAAGAAACCAAAATCTGTGAATGTATCTGGTCGAGCAATGGTGTTATATACACAAAAAAATATTTTCGAAATGAGACATCAATTAAAAAAAAACATTTTAACGTTTGTTTGTTAACTTTTGTTGTTTGTTTTAACTTGTTTCAAGTTCAAAGTCCAAGTCAGCACCCAGCATTAGATTTTATCACATCACTATTGGAATCTGTTTCTATTTAAACACGTTCACGGAAAAAATATAAAAATTTTATTGCAAATATTCAATAATAGCTTATTTAGAATTTCACAATACTTGAATAGATTCTAATAATGTTATAACTGTCAAAAATCAAATTTGAAGATTACTTTAAAATGGTAATAAATGTCATGGAGTAGCTTAGTAGGTATAAATTTGTAGGAATGGCAAAGCTAATAGTTTCTTTGTAGAAATTAGGCACCACTTACATATTTGATGTGGAATGTATGTTTTAGTCTTAGTGGCTCTGGTTTGCCTTTTATTTATTAAATTCATTTTATAGTACACAAAACAGAATCAGTGTTTATAAAAGGCGAACTAAACGCCTATTGGCATTTTTCACCAGTGAACCTTTGCCTTTCGTAAATTCAAAATCATCAAGGACGCGTAAATATTTAATACAAAATATACCGTATTTTTAAGAAGGAGACTATACAATAACTCTTTATAGTGCACCAAATACAGAGAAATTACAATTACATCATATAAAACTTAAATTATAAGATACACAAAGGCGGCCTTATCGCCAAGTCAGCGATCTCTTCCTGGCAATCCTCGAGTATGGACCAAAATTTAGCGAGATACTGTGTAATTGTGCTCTAAAATATTAAAGTGCATCTGATACTAGACAAAATAATATTTAAAATATGTTTGACTTCTATATTTTTGGTGCATGTTACACAATTTCTCCGTAATTTTTTAAACGATTTCATTTTTTTTAAAGAACATAATTCCTCCCAAATTTCATGAAGTCTGAATCTGATGATGGAATCCCAGGGAGTCGAAGAAAATATTTAATGTTTGTGTACTTTAATGACTTACTTAATAGGTAATCGAAGGCAGTTTTCTGCAGTTTTACTGAACTTAAATTATCAGAAAAGTCACTTCGCTTGCTTAGTATCTTCACACCCATATCCCCGAAGAGGTAGGCAGAGGCACAACCAGAGAACACACGAGCGTTTTTTAAAGCTTAGCTTGCTTAGCGTTTGGTTAAAACGGAACGGAACGGAATAAAGAGGAAATGTTTGATTTTTTGTTTGTTTGAAATGAATAGGCTCCGAAACTTTTTTTATGATACTGGAAGGCAAACAAGAAGACGGATTTCCTGATGGTAAGAAATTCACGCCGCCTAGAGACACCAAATTTGGTAATGATGCGTTGCCAACCTGAGGCCGGGATGTTAGGCGTCGAGCAAAAGTTAGTTTACCGGCTACCCTACCCTCCAAACCGGAAGACATGACGTTATGGTGGCAGGAATAGGTAAGGCGGTAGAACCAATCTGGGTGAGACGCTGCAAAACTCTACCACCTAGTCAGATATCACGGTGTTAATGAAGGCCTATGGTCGCCTTTTACGAGCTGCCTTGTAGGAAGGCAGATGGTCTATTCTGCAAAGAAGCCCGGACCAACTGGACCGATTTCAAAAATTCTTTCACCTTTAAAATGCTACATTATTTCTGAGTGACATAGGCTTTGTTTTATCAAAATCGGTGCAGTAAAAGCCAAGTTACGCAGGCGAAGCTTCGTGAAACTGCTAGTTATTATATATATTTAATTTTATAAGTGACCAATCGATATATTTGATTTCATTCATTTAGGGTTGCGATTTAAAAAAAATCTTTGACTTATTTCTACTGTTCGAAGGAATGACGGCGAGGATGGAAGCAAAATGCGCTTACTGGGGTCCGAAATAACTTCGAGACGTTCGAAGGAGTATATACTGGGTGCTACGGTAGACCCTTAGGAAGCCAGAGCGTGGTGGCAATGCCAACATAACATAGAAATGATATTTATGTTTGTAGGATAGCCAAAACATTTTTTTAATGTTAGATTTTTTAAATCGTACATACCACACCAGAGCGTAGTGGCCATATGCACTGTGTAGCTAATGTAAAAAAAAATGTAACTGAAAAAAATTTTTTTTGCCTATCCTACAAAATTAAATATCATTACTATGTTATGTTATCGGTACTAAACTTTCTGATAGAATATAAAATTTAGCCAATACAAGATAGCCAAAAAATTTTTTTAATGTTAGATTTTTTAAATCGTACATACCACACCAGAGCGTGGTGGCCATATGCACTGTGTAGCTAATGTAAAAAAAAATGTAACTGAAAAAAAAATTTTTTGCCTATCCTACAAAATTAAATATCATTACTATGTTACTCAACTCTCTGATAGAATATAAAAATTCCTAAGAAGTCCATCAAATTTCGCATATATTTTGGTTAACATATACTACAGAGATAAGAAACTACAATTAGTTATGTCAATACATGTGTATATTTTTATATTATAAGATAACTAACAAGCAGGCAGCTCACTTGATAGCAGGAGATAACCGTCGCAGACATCACAGATGTTACTATTGCGACCCTAACTTAGTGCTGGTGGCTGTGCTTTTTTTGCGAGTCAATCAGCTACCTGCAGTATGAAAGATGACAGCAACTGGCGCTATGAAGGCAACAGAGGCAACGCT
Source organism: Calephelis virginiensis (assembly GCA_002245475.1). Lineage (NCBI taxonomy): Eukaryota > Metazoa > Arthropoda > Insecta > Lepidoptera > Riodinidae > Calephelis > Calephelis virginiensis. Next base: position 122,678 of record NJDC01004006.1, read on the forward strand.
ATGAAGGCAAAGCTAAAACATAGGCGATGGTGTTAATTGAATGAGCTGCTCCAGAGCAATTTTCCACCGAACCTTGTTCTGAATTTAGCAGTGAGATAATCTAGCAACCTGACTTATTCGACTACCATCAACGAGCGATGGGGTCGTCACGTCCCGACATTATTTGTTCTGAAGGTAAGTTTTTTTGTAGGAGTGGAATAATCTAGCAACCTAAATAACGTGATTATCACCAGCAAGTGATGGGGTCGTCACATCCCGACTTTTTTTGAAGATAAGCAAGGCCTTGCGTGTTTCTATTTTACGTTGAATATTATTTGGTCTCTACATTAATATGTGTCAGGAATATCAATGCAATGATTTGGCTGCTCATTGGCGAGTCAGTCATTTCTTTCTTTTATGTATTCAGATTATGAAATTAAGTTGATTAAAAAAAGGTTTATTTATAAAGGTTCTTAAACCATGGCATGTTATAAAGGTCCCATTCAAGCGTGCTGTTGTGGTTGGGGTCGCCTACGCATCTGCACAGGATTGTCACACTGAAACTGATTAATATGTGAATTATGATTTACTTATATTTTACTTTACTTAGGTTGTTTTAATGATATTGGAAGGCAAACAAGCAGACGGATTACCTGATAAGAAATTACGCCGCCTAGAGTCACCAAAGGTGGTAATTGTGCTTTGCCAACCTGAGGCCAATATGTCAGGCCTTGAGCAAAAGTAAGTTTACCGGATACCTTACCCTCCAAACCGGAGCACGTCAACGGCAAACATTGACGTTATGTCGACAGGAATAGTCAAGGCTGTGGTACCAATCCGGGCGAGTCGCTACGAAACTCTATCACCTAGTATGATGTCACGGTGTTACTGACGGTAAGCCTGTGCTCGCCTTTTACGAGCTGCCTGGCAGGAAGGCAGATAGTCTACTCTGCAAAGGAGACCGGATCAACACGGAGAAACACGAACATCAGGGGGAAATATAATTATTGCAGTAATGTGATAATTTAAGTGCAGAAAAACCGAATTCGATTTTAAATTAGTTAGAAACTTAAGTATTTTAATCGATTTCTTTGGGATACCATCATCCGATCCATATTTAGTTGCGAAGGAACCGCTTCGAAAATACTCTGTTTCACAGTTCAGAAAGGACAGAGAAATCGATTAACATACATAAAAAACGTGTAGGTGTCTAACTTATTAAAACTTTATCCTTTTTTTTAAAGTTAGAAAAAAATTAGCGTTACATGGAAAATATTCAATGGCCGCGTTGCTCGTGGGCTCAGCGTTAGCTAACACTACCGATAAACTTCAAAGCTCGGGTTTGATTGTTGTGTTATGAATGTTAGTCAACGATATTAATAATACACAGAAATTTTTGAATAGATACCATAATAAATATAATAAACATCCAAACTGGGTTCCGTTGAATCCAACTCGAACCTCGCGGTTGGTCTACTAACCCATGTTAATATTTCGGTTTTCAACCCTTGATTCAAGCCTTGTTTGACCATTTTTACAATAACAATAAGAAATAACCGTGGCTTAGAGACTTACTTTTTATTTAGAGTAGTCTAGAGATAACCGTTGCCTAGACATAACCATGACCTATGGAAGCCAAAGATTTTTTTAAGTGCGTCGCTGTTATTTGGCCGAGATATTAAGCTTATTGCGCAAATTTGTCGGTCTGTATGTCCGGACCGAAAATGATGATGGCATCGAGATGAGGGTGACTCTGTCCCTTCGACAGCAGGAATAGGAAAAGCTATGGATCCGGACAAGTTATTAGACGATACTCTACATCTAGTGTCTATGTTAATAATGACCCGTATGAACTTTGTTCGTCTCTTACAAGTTGTCTAGCAGGAAGGCAGAAGACTTGGACACGGAGCAAATTCTTATCCAAGTACAAACACAGGTGTTGAATACCACCAGAGCAAATTTGTAGGCGAAAGTTAGTTTAAAGTGACAGCCCTGTGCCTTGATACAAGGTGATCGTATACATCGTCTATGTAGGTCCTGCGATATTTTTAACCTCAACTATACGCTTTGATTCAGTACTCCATTGTGAAACGGTTAACAATACACACCCGGTAATGCATCCACTACTCGCAGATAAATTACTTTTTTTTATTTAATTTACTTCAGTACTACTAACGGCCCGGTACGTGCTTCGCTACGTATCAACTACGTAGAAACTGAAATATTGAAAAATATATAAATAAAAATGTCATTAAATAATTCATTGAGCACATGAATGACATAAACAACAAAACAAAAGAAGAAGAAAACAACTGAAAAAAGTTTTAATATGACAGCACAATCTCCATCTGAAAAAAGTTTCAATTTGACTAAAAATTTCACAATTTGACATTCACAAAATGATCCGCCATTTATTGAGTTTATTTGTTACAAAAAATGTGATAAATGAAGAACCGTTAGACCGATTTCATGCAAACTTCACATACCATCTACTTTACAGTCCGACCAAATCCTAACCTCCTAAATCCTAAACATTTTGTTAAAGGTGAACCCGTTTTTGAGTTATAAAACTACAACGAAAAGTGGTATTGATTTTTATATTATTTATAGATTAATATTATCATACTTTATGAATGTCCACTGCTGGACATAGGCTTCCCCCAAAGAGCGCCACAAGTTACGGTCACCAGCCGCTTGTATCCAGCGACTCCTCGCGACTTTGACCAGATCATCAGTCCACCGGGTGGGAGGTCGTCCAACACTACGTGTTCCGGTGCGGGGTCGCCACTTGAGAACCTTTCTTCCCCAGCGGTTTTCGGTTCTGCAAGCAATGTGGCCTGCCCATTGCCACTTCAGCTTGCTGACTCTCTGGACTATGACGGTTACTCTCGTTCTCTTGCTGATCACCGAATTACTTCCTCCGGCTGCTGATGATGATGATGATGAACGTATACGCATTGTTAAGTAGTAATGAGTGTTCTGTATGAGTGAAAAGAAGGGAAGAACATAAAATGTAATCGCACCATAAAAATACTACAAAAACATTAAACAGTTGTTAAACACATGTTTTACTAAATACTATCTAAAATTGGAAACTAAGCCAATAACATAATGCCACGTCATTTACGTGTAGCTTTTTATTGGATCTCAATTTTAGACAGTGGTGACATTTCTATTGTGTTTCAATTAAAGTCATAATTTATACCTTTAAGTCTGATGTTAGACTATCTACAATTTATGTGATATTTTTCATAGTCGGCGCTTGGTGGAACTTTCAAATACTTATATTTTAAATATAGAAACAATTGTTCTATTTTACGTATCACTTACAATTGAGTATTTTAAAAATAACCTACCGATTTTGCTTATAACAGCATTAACAGAGCTAAAACTTAAACTGCCAACTAGTTACAAGGTTAAGATGTTTCAATTTTAGCCCTGATGATACAGTTATAAGCGAAACCGGTAGGTCGTTTATAAAATAGTAAAATATAAATTATACGTAAAATGGTACAACTGTTTCTTCATTTAAATACAATTCTACAATAAATAAATAATACCACAATTCTTTAACAAGTTAACTACGTTCATTTGCCATTACAGCAATGTGTTGTGGCCGGGATGTTAGGCCTATTGAGCTACCCTACCCTCTTAACTGGAACACGACCCTGTCATCATGGCGGCAGCATTAGGTAAGAAAGTGGATCTCTACCCTGGGAAACTGTTGCACATCAGTCTTCCACCAATAGTCTTGTTGGTAATGAACCATAACCTATTTTCGCCTCTAACGAGCTGCCTGGAAAAACCTCAAGCAGTATAATATGATCCGCATTTGTTCTTTTAGGTTTAAGACGCTGTCTACATCCCTAAAATAGGAACGAGATATCTAATCGATAACATTCTAATACGAGATATACTGACATGACGCTGGAACGACTACACGTTTTGCATCCTGGGCTCCCCTACCATTAACAATAAGCTCAGGACTTTTCATTATTGATTAACACTTTTCGGTGCAGATGTCTTTACGCTTATTAGATGCGTCAGGAAAAAAAAACAAACGTCATCGAAATAAACAAAACCCTCAAAGTAAAAGGCATTGTTTCGCAGCACATGTATTCATACTCCCGATGACTTAGCAGCCCTATTCATGAGGCTCTGACTAAAGCAGGGCTCCAGGCTTTATTCGCGTGGAAATCATAAATCAATGAACGCTTAAGCCTCTGCCTTTATTGTGGAAACTGATTCTGTCACCGCCTCTAATCCTTTAAGAGTTTTCTTATAACTCTCTTTGCATAGTATATGTTAGATTATAAGAAGAATTACGTCATTACCACTAGTAACACACCAAATTAAAAAGAGGTTTTTGCTAATTTGTGTAATTCACGAATTTTTGAAATTGGTTGGTTTACATAGCATTTTAATATCATGCTGGCCATAGGACATTAACGAATTTATAATATTTACGGTGTGTCTAGGCTATGATTAATTCTTAGTATCAGGAAAGTCGTGTGATAAAATATAAAAAGTAAATACAAAAAGAGCTACGACCTAAAAGTAAAAAATATACGGTTTATACCAAAGGTTCTTTTTATTATATTTTTTATAAGTTACAATTGAATATTAAATATAATATGTTGGTTTTAGAGGAAATATTATTATTTGAAAAATAGAACTTTAGTTTCAAGAACATTTGATGTCGATTTTTTGACATAAAATGTCTTGGAAATTCAGTTTTTGACCACCCCATCTGAAACAGTAATACTAGACGTAAGTACCTAATACAAAGTAACATACAACTAATTCAAAATTTACCAATAATACTTGCTGTTTTTGTTGTTATTGTTTCAAATGCAGTTGCAGTTTCGAGTTTAAGAGAATTCGATTCTTAATGCATATAAAAACAAACATAGGTAATTAAAAAAAATATACTGTCGAACGATCAGCTTCTGGCTTACACTCAAATTGTTCTCAGCAACTTAAAATTTAAAGTAATGTTTCTTGTACTTTTCTATATAATAATTTTAAACTATATGACTAACGGCCAATATTAATAATCAATCCTAATCCAAAACGTACTGTCCGATATTGATATTTTGATCCATTTTTATGTTATCGCTTGCCAATAACATATCTGTGGACAGGATAAATATGGCAATTAGGTATGGGATAAGCCGCCGGATACGCAGCTATCTAGATTGCTTGAAATCCATTAGATTGAGATACATTATTAACATTGGCCGTAAGTGAATAACAACAATAGTTTCAGCATCTGAGATTATTTAAGTAATAAATACATGTTGGGTCACTTAGTGTTTTCTATGGGGAAAGCTCCGGGGAGTTGTATGGTCTGATTCCAGCCACTGATTTCCACCTTCGGGCATTTGACGCGATGCCAGCGAATGCCCATCATCTTAACATGGAGACATTTCTTACCCCGCACTACACCTTTGTGGAATCAATTACCGAGGGCGGTATACCTAAAAGAATATAACTTCTGTATTGAGTTCAATGAACCTTCAATAAAAGAGCGTATTCATTCCTCAAAGGTAGGCAACGCATCTGTGATACTCCTGAAGTTGTGGATCTCCGAGGGCGGCGGTGATCCCTTTCCAGCAGGTGACCCACTTACCCATTTGCCTCCACTATCATATAAAAAAATAGATTGATTTAAAGAAAGCAAAAAAAAAACAACAGGTTTTAAGATTTATCTGCTTCGTTACATATACCGTGAATAACCATTCACATCCGTTTGTTTGAACAGAAAGTCACAATATTTCTCACTAACCGCACTCAATGAGTCTTTTTAATAGACCTTTTTGTATTTTTATTAATTCAATCCGTCATACATTTGAAGTGGATGAACATAATGACAAATTATCTCATTTTATCATAACTGATACGTTAATAGGTTTTATAGTAGTATTTAATTATTATTAATAGCAACGACAGTTCTGGAGAACCTGATGACGTGAAGCCTTAAGTACAATATTAATTTATTAATTTAAGTACAATGTAAGTTAATTCGTCCAATAGTTGTATTAGTATAAATATCCTTGGTATTCTATTTATTCATTATTATTGTAACATCGTCCATTTTATCAGTTTTATTAAACGACATGACTTGCAACACGCACAGACCAACCGCGAGGCTCGGGTTTGATTCTTGACAGAGGCAGATATTTGTGTGATGAATGTATGTCTGTATTTCTAGGTGTGGGTGTTTAATAAATTTCTACTTGTATTTATTTCAATATTAAGTATATACCCATTAGTATCGTTGACCAATACCTATAGAACAAGCATGATTTATTACAGGGAGGAAAAATCTGCCAGCGATCGCTATTGTCTGATGGCTTTGATTTTTTATATGATAAGAAATCAAGCAAGCACATGACTCTCCTGATGCTGATGGAAATACCCAAAGCTATGTTCATCATAAATGTTGCAGGTGCGTTGCTGTCTTGTGGTCGGAGTGTGGAGGCGGGGGCAATTGTAAAAGTCTACCAGTTACCATACTCTTGGCCCGGTTCATGATACTGTTATTATGGCCACAGGATTAGATAAAGCTGTGGATACCTATCCACACAGTTACAAAACGGTGCTCTACCATCAGTATTCAGTGGTTTTGTTGGTAAAGATTCATTCTAAATTTGCTTACCTCTTATGAGTTGCCTGGCAGGAAGGTAAAAGCACAGGACACCTGGAATACAGAGAAATCGATGATTGCCAAATATGTCTCCAAAAACCACACACAAAACCACAAAAAGAAGAATTATCTAACGCATCTGAGTATAGTTATCTTCATCCAAATGTTAGTACGTAGATACCTGATTTTTCAACACTTATAATAAACTGGCTGTCCCGGCAAACTTCATTTCATCTGTTTTGTACGTATGGTAAAGCTTAAAATATAGTTATTTCTAGTTTTCTCAAAGTTTTTTCCTTTTTCTTATCTTTGAAACCTTCCTTAGACACAATATAGTTTTAAAGTAAAATTAGCCAAATATATCCAGCTGTTCCCGAGTTTTAGAGAGATTAACGAACGAAGAGAAGATAAAGCTTATGTCAAGTAATAATTAAAATAGACAAAGTAAAATCACAATTAACATTAAATATAATAGAAAAATAAGTAGGAGACATAATATGCTTGCGCGTGCATGTGTATGTTTCCATGTGCGTTTTTTGTTGAAGGACTATGACAAGTATGTCAAAATATTTTTAAAATTAATTCGTATTTTTTTTTAAACTAATAAGTCGTAATAGTATGCTTCTCAGATGTGCACAAAAAAAAGGAGACGATAAATGAATATGAAATGTACATTATAGCTAAACATCCAGTAAAAGTAGGTAAGTATCTTCACGCCCATATCCCCTAAGAGGTAGGCAGAGGCACAACCAGGGCACCCACGAGTAGCCGAAGACACTAAATCCCACAATGTGATAGGCAAGCCTATCGCCAACCGGGCACATATCCAACCCCGAGCATCATTTTTTTTATTAGAAAATTGGAAAAGCCAAATTAATTTTTGTTGCCCGACCCGGGAATTGAAACCGGGACCTCAGGCAATAAAGTACGACACCTAGACCGCTAGACCACAGAGCTACAGTAAAAAACCAAACTTCACCTTACATAACTACTTTTACATAATTTTTCACAGAACAAAATTATCCTTTTGCTATTCTTAAATTTACTAGTCGCTTTTATAATTCCATCTTACACGTACCTTTGATCAAATGAAGCTGTGACACAGAAACACAGGCCCAGTTAGAAGATGAAGTCTTTGTCGCCCATAAAACCAAAGGAAACTGTCAACCATAGCTTTTGTAATAGTTCACAAGATATTGTTACGTCAATGTCAAAAATTAAAAGTTGAACATATACTATTTTCGCATTATTGTTTAAAATTGCTTAACTTATTCAAAAAATGAAGAGGTTAATGATTTGTCTATATGTTTTTTCAACCGATTTCGGAAAAAGGAAATGGTCATGTATTTTATATTCTTTCATTTATATCTATATTCAATCTAATATGTTTATCCATTTCTAAAACAAATTTAAAAATTATGTTCGTATTTGAAAGAGCGCACTTTCGATGTGGTCCTATTTCCTTCAAGTACATGCTAAGTCCCTTATGGAGCAGGCAGAGAGTATCGAGTGCCAAATCTCACAATCCTGACAAATTCCTCCAAGTATGGATTTGATAATGGAAACCCAGGGAAAATTACTTTTTTGGTAATACTCATTTTTGGTGTAAATTAAACTAAATCGGTTTTTGTAGATTTACCGCTCTAAAATAATTGCATGTTTGTAACTTGAGTACTCGGCTAAAAACGAGCAGTGTAAAAATTAGAAATTGGTTGTGATTTAAAATTGAATTAGATAGATTTGATTTATATTTATTAAATACTAGCTTTCCGAACGTGAATTCCCAAGTGAGCATTTCATCGGAATAAAAGTAATCGGAACCGGAAAATCGGAAGAAAAGTATTCTATTACCCAAGTCAGCTCATACCCTGTGTGTATACCAAATTTCACCAAAATCCGTTTAGTAGTGTCTGCATGATGGACCTACAATCCTTCAAACATACATATAAAGAAACTTTATTTATATTTATAATAAATTGATTTATTCTGTAATACATAAACAACGTAGTAATTAAATTTGTTTCAGTTTTTACAGATTCAGACACTGAAATTATTTAAAGACATTTCAATCGTGCCGAAAATATATTTATTGTAACACACAACAAAATCTTCTAGGAGTCGTAATATTTTTTTCACCAAGAAGTATTTTGTGTCATTGCTATATTCCGTCAAAATGTCTAAATCATCGGCTAATCAAAAATTGATTATTTTTTTTCAGTTACGATATCCGTTGTTTATTTAATCTTTTAACACAGTTCCACCAACCCCTATATAAAGCACTAACAACTTCTAGTTATACTCTTATTACAATTCATTTTATGGGTTTTTTTTTTATTTTCTGAAATAAAAAATGTGTTTATCAATTTGAATTTAACGCTGACTTTAGTTTTTATTATTTTATTGATTTTACAAATCTATACTTTTCAACGTCAGCATTTGGTGACAGCACATTTTTTTAAATAAAATTATTGTATTGTGGTACATTGCAAGAGTTTCATTTTAAATACTATGTTTTACAGCTGATTTTAGGACTTCAATAATCATTTTAGCATCTTATTATTCAATTTAATTAATTTACTTTGATCTGTTTTGCATGCTAAAACACGGAAAGCATCAAATTAATTAATAAGAAATCAGTGCCTACTTTTACAAAATAAGAAAATAAAAGTACAAAACAATTTCCTATTTTGTGGTTAAGCGTTTAAAGTATGGCACTCTATCAACATGTCAATGCCTACTTCCACAAAAAAAAAGAATAAAAAAAGTACAAAATGACTTCCTATTTTGTGATCAAGCGTTAAAAGTGTGACACCGATATTGTATCAGCATGTCATATGACCCGATATATGACTCACTAATTATTACAATCGACGCCTTGGCCGTCTCACAGCCATTAAGCCCAATCTAATCTGGTTAATTTAATCCGATGGACATCCCACGCACGAGGAAGTCGATGATCAGCACTTTTAACTACTATTGGCTTACCGAGGATGTGATATTTTATATTATCAGTACAAGGTGTTTAGAGGCATTTTAAAGTATTTATCACTGTATATTCTGGTTGTCAATACTTTACGTTATTTTTTTATTTACAGGTCAGATTACACGAAAATATTGTATATTACCTGATAGTAAAATTAAGTAAGTAAAGTAAGTATCTTTACGCCAACATCTCCGAAGAGATAGGCAGAAACACAAGCAGCACCCAGCCCACCCACGACTAGCCGAAGACACTAAGTTCCATGATGTTATAGGTGGCAAGCTTATCGCCATATACAAAGTGTACTCCTTAAATAATTTAGTAAAACATTTTATTCAACAAGCGGCCGAATAATGCAATTTTAATGTTTGAAATGTCTTCACGCCTGTGTTTCCAAAGGAGTAGGCCGTGGAGCAACCCACGACTATCTGAAGAAATTAAGGCCCCAGTAGGTGGTATGTAGCGAACCTATCGCCGACCTGACACTTATCCATTCCTAATTTGTTTTTGGTAATTGAAAAACACTTTTTATTTATGTTGCCCGATCCTAGAGTTCAACCAGACCATGAGAAGCCAAATCCTATACTGGACCACTAGACCACATGGACGATTTAATGACTTCTTTTAAATAAATATATATGAGAAGAGACAAAAACAGGCTAGCTCTATTCTAATACAAAGTAATAAGTATTGAAACTCTTAATAACACACCTTAATACTTTCCTGTGTAAAATTTGAAAAATTGTAAAAAATATTGGTGCGAATCCGTAATCTTTGGGCTGGTGTAAGGTAATTTTTTTATGAAGAAAAACCTTAAGAGTTGCAGTTGTTTTATGCTTAAGACATAATATGTTCGTTTATTGGGATATATATTTTGATTGTTAGGGTATTGATTAGTTAGTAGGGTATAGTAGGGTAGGGTTTAGTTTTTAGTATTTTAAGTACCTGTTATCGCCTCTGTGGTGTACTTAATAGTCCAGCGTTGGTGTTGATTACATGAAGCCTCGGGTTCAATACCCAAGTCAGCCAACTAAAAACTTGTCTGAGATTGAAGTGCCTAGTTGGCGATAAGTTTGGCACTTATAACTTTTTAAAACTAAATACCTTGAGTTAATAATATTTTTTTAAAGATATTGGAAGGCAAACAAACAGACCGATTTCCTGATGGTAAGAAATTCACGCCACCTAGAGACACAAAAGGTGGTAATGGTGCGTTGCAAACCTGAGGCCGGGAAACATCCGGGAAACATCTTAACAAAGCCTCGAGCAAAATTAAGATTACCGGCTACCTTACCCTCCAATCCGGAACACGTCATGACGTTATGGTGGCAGAAATAGGTAAGGCGCTGGTACCAATCCGGGTGAAACGGGGAACTCTACCACCTAGTCAGATGTCACGGTGTTAGTGATGGTAAGCCTTTGCTAGCCTTTTACGAGCTGCCTGGTAGGAAGACAGATGGTCTATTCTGCAAAGGAGCCTGGTTGGTCCAGGGGGAAAATTATATTATAAAGCTAATTAATTGAAAATGTAGAAAACAGGAAACGCTAAAAACACACTTATTTTTTAAAGTTGAAACGACTTTGACATATTATATGCTTTACTCTACACATACCTACATAACACAATACTTTAGAAATTAAAACATACCGTTACATATACGTAGGTGAATTTATATGTTCAAAAATCATAGCCCTCCTTTCTTAGTTGCGTAAAAGATCGTAGATCACCCAGTAGCAAAGCTTCTTATCTTTGAAACTAATCTGGTATTGATGTTCAAACCGGTTTAATTTTTTATTGGTTTTAAATTTTGCTTTGTCACTTGTGGGTGTTCGGTGTAATATTTTACACGCTGTCACAATGCGCGTACGCGTATAAAATGACGAAAACATTTTTGTTTTACACAGACAACTTTATTCTTCTTAGTGTTGGAGAAGTAAGTCCACAGACTAACGCCAACGATTAATGACAAACTTCGAGTTTTCAACTGGGATAAGTTTGGAACATATCTTTAAGTTTGATTCGATTTCCGGATCGGGCAACAAAAAAAATAGAATATGTTTATTTTTAATTTTCTAATAAAATAACGTTGCTCGGGATTGGACATGTGGGTCGGGATTTGTGGGAGGCGGTGATCACTTTCCAACAGGTGACCCACTTGCTAGCTTGCCTCCTCTTACTCGTATATAATAAAAAAAAGTGCCCAGTTAGCATGGCAAAAAGACAATATGTACTTAAAATAAGTTTAGCTAGTGTTCAGCAGAAAAACCAATATTAAACTTGTAATAAGAAAACTTATCTTCCTGCCCGCATCCCCGAAGACTAAGGTACAACCAGGGCTCACATTAATATTATAATATTAATACTATCTTAATTCTATAATAATATTGTAGTAATTGACCGCCTTGTCGGTTGAGTCGAGTTCTATATTTAGAATTGTTGACTAACACCCCCATAACGGAAGCAAATAATATGCTTACTTTGGGGTTAGATTTTAATTGTGTAACTTGTTTAGGAATATTTATTGTAAATTTAACATTTAGATGTCTATCACCGGACCAGGAAACTAAAAGGTGTTTTTTTAAATTTTCTAATAAAAACAATATTGCTCGGTATTAAATATGTGCTAGGTTGGTAATAGGCTTGCCAACTATCACATTGTAGGACTTAAAGTCTTAGGCTAGTTAGTCGCGGTTATGCCTCTGCCTACAACTTTCGGGATATGTCCGTGAAGATATTGGTTCTCCAGTTAATATGTTATAAATTACGTTTTTAAATTAAAAACAGAAAATTAAGTAATAAATCAAAAATTTATAGCCCGACATTCATAATTTGTATCTTTCGTCAATGATTCAAAAAAGTGTCTTTGAAAAATGATAGCATTGAAACATATAATTATCTAACACAGGAAAGGTCCCAATTTCCTCTTTCTCATTGTGACACTAACTGCTTCATATTTACCATACAATGAGCAGTCGAATTGATCTGATCATTCCACTCGGTATCTTCAGAACACATTGAAATCATTTGCATGTATTATCAAAGTAAATTTGGTGGGTTGGACTATAGGTATTGTTTTGAGTACACTGACTCTGAATATCTTGTTTTACAAAAAAAGTTCATCCATACTTTTTTGACTTTTCGTAGTGTTGAAAAAGTTCATCCATACTTTTTTGACTTCCCGCCGTGTTGAATGAGTGGATTCATACTTTTTTGATATTCCACCGTGTCGATTTTCCATTGTATACACACTTTTTTAGGTAAACACTTTTACTTTGACACTAGACACTGTATAGTATATATAATTCCAACAAGTGCCGATGATAACAAGTATAGATTTTATTTTCCATTGTTTTAATTAGAATCTTCACCCTTCATTGCCGGCATTTGGTGGAATTCCATCTTCTATAGGCTTTTCAATAAAACATCTACTTGGCCACAAAGCAAGATTCGGTTTCTACAAAGCAGCACCTAAGATGCGAGCACTGGCTATTGATCACTAGAACTTGATAGTATATTTCATTATACAGTATTTCTGAGAGTCTCAATGGTCAAGGGTTAGCGTACACGCCTAACTCCACCTATCATCCCGAGTCGCGGTTTCGATTTACGACTGGGGTCGTAAAGGTGTTGAACATAGATGTATTTTCACATCTGGTTATTTATTAAATATATACTGTATAACCTTTTTTTATTAGTAAATTGGAAAAACCTAGTTTTCTTTTTGTTGCCCAACCCGGGAATCGAATCTGGGACCTCATGCAGTTAAGTCCACCACCTGGGCCGCTAGACTACAGAGGCAACTATTATATTGACAAATATATTTTTTCAATGGAGTGTATTTTATCAATGAGGCTTCGTTTCCATTCCGATCCATATTTGTACTGTGCTTGGATTTACATCATGTCACTTAGTCTTTTATTTGTCCTGATGAAACTGTTCTTTAATGTAAATGTTTTTTTTCTTAACAATATTCATCTGTCCAAGACAAATAAAATTAGAAATATTTTTTGACATTTCTGACTTTCCCGATTGCAATTGTCTATGTTTAATGTTAATTAGTAATAAATTTTCAATTGCATAATTTTATTACTCTAACACTTAATAACCTAATTTTTAATGTTTTGTAAAAAACACACAAGGTGTGTTAAGTTTTAAGACACATTGAAATGTCAGACTGTGTTAGTATCAATTAAAAAATCCAAGTTTGCTTATATGTCACTGTCATACTGCTAACAGGTGACATTTTATAAACGTGACAAAATACGTTGCATTTCATAATACGAGAACCATATGCAAAATTTTTTGGTTATACTACACCGTCGCCCCCGGTCTCGGCGACGAAGACCTTTCTTCCCCCCGGCGCCTAACGCCGAGGGACGAGCCGCCACTACTCCTCCATCAAGTCCACCCAGTAACCAAAACGCAGCACCAAGTCGAGGTACGGTCTCCCGGGAGACAGCCATTGTTGCTGGCGTTGTAGGGAACAGTCCACTGTCCAGTCCATCTAAATAATGATGTGAAAAACCACAAAACCCAGTGAAGTTGTGAAAACCACGAGGTTGGCAACATATTAGTTATTAAAAAAATTTTTTTTTGGTTCTGTGACGACTTGTTCGAAGTCGAATTTATTTCTGTCAAATATTCGTTTTTTGACGCAGCATTGAAAATGTTTTTGTTATCTTCTTTTATTTTTAGTATTAGGTGTGTTTAGTGCTTTCATTAGTCTCTGGACCTACACTATTTTTTAATTTTTTAGGTATATTACTATCTATTTTCATAATTCTCTCATAGTTGTTTTATCACTACAGTCAATGAAGTTGAATGATTCGAGTCGAAGAGTTAACGTACACAACTATTACTCCATCGACCAATTGCAAGGCTTGGGTTCCATTCCCATCGTGGGCAGACATTTGTATGGTGAAAATATTCTGGGTATGGGTGTTTATCAAGTTTTTTCTATGTATGTATTTCTATCCATATTAACGAAAACCCATAACACAAGCATATAATTTGCTTACATTTAGTGTATAATTAAGCATATAATTTGCATTAGATTCCATATAATCTGTAACAACATTTATTAAAATTTTAAATAACTCTGATCTCCCAACAATTTTTTGATTTGGGATATGAACATTTACAAGACGCAAGCGCAGCAGTAGTAGCGACATCTGTTGACGGATAGCGAAACTTCTATTATCAGTTTTACAAGAAGTCTTCAACTCAACAAGTTTTACCATGCCGCGACATATAAATATAATATTTTATATTAATGTCATATAATATTGTATGGTTGTAAGACTATCTTTAGCACGCAGCTTTATTATTAATGTACCATTAAATTTTTTACTTCCATCGAGATTATTTCCAATCCAACTTGTGTAGGTATATCTAGTATTATCCTATTCAAAACTTTAATTTTCAAATACAGGATCTTTTTCCTTCCGTCCTTGTGATCTTGAGGATCCATCCGTGTTGTCCATTTTTCCCCGTGTGGGTCCGGGATCCTTTGCAGAATAGACCATCTGCCTTCCTGCCAGGCAGCTCGTAAAAGGCGAGCACAGGCTTACCGTCACTAACACCGTGACATCTGACTAGGTGGTAGAGTTTCGCAGCGACTCACCCGGATTGGTACCACCGCCTTACCTATTCCTGCCGCCATAACGTCATGACGTGTTCCGGTTCGGAGGGTAAGGTAGCCAGTAAAATTACTTTTGCTCGAGGCCTAACATCCTGGCCTCTATAAATAAATAAATATCCCTGGACAAGTTACACAAATTGAATCTAACCCCAAAATTGAGCAAATTATATGCTTCTGTTATGGGTGTTAGTCAACGATTCTAATAGATACCAGAATAAATTTAATAAACACCATGACCACCATGTTTGTCAGGTATATTTTCGCTTCAACTATAGTACATATAGTAATATTAATAAACTTGTGCGATTCGACATTTCTATGTTTTTTGTCTTTTTTTAATTTATTATTGGTAAATGCTACATAGTACATAATCTTACGTTATATATATAATATATATAAATGAATACCCAATTTGCGTGGCCACCGCCTCACGCTGGAACGGATTGACCAATTTTGCTAATTATTTTTTATTTGTCAGGAAAAAAAATGGGAAATTGATGTTAAAATGGGGAGAACAGTGATTCAATCCATTCAACTTGCTAGTAGCTAGTGTCAAGCGATACCAAATTCGCCGAATCGGCTGTACCTTATAATTACACAAAAAAAAAATTACAACACATTTACGACACAAATTTCTGTATTAAATATTAGGTACAAATAATATTAGTACTAATTGCAATAATTTGGACTTGAAGTGAATCTGTCGTCTTAAAATTGAAAAAGAAATAGAACACACAAAGGTACTTGTGAGGAATATAAATAATTCTAAAATTTACCACAGGATTTGAATGCGACCTCTCACTGGGATGAAGAAAATGTAATAAAAGCTAAGTAAAAGTAAAGTATCTTCACGCCAATATCCCCGAAGAGGTAGGCAGAGGTAGCGAAATCAATCGATAAAAAGAAAACGTGGCTCATGAAGTTCAAGTCCAATCCCTCGACCGCTAGACCAAGGCGAAAAATATAATAGCTATTATGATTGCTAGACTAAGCAAAATTTCAAACAGTTTCAAAAGTAATAGGTTTTCTAAAAAAAAACACAATGACGTTTTCAAGATATTTTAAATAATGGATTTTTTAGAGTATTGGACGCAGATATATTAAATTAATACCTTTAATAATGAGTAACCAGCATAAAGCTTACATTTAAGAACGACAGTATTTCAGTAATGCTTTCAACTTAGGGAGGGTTAAGTCTTGATTTGTAGGGTACGAATATCCTCCAAATAGAAAGAAATCGACAGTGGTAAGCTTTTTTTTTAATGACTACATCGTTGCTAATATCGCTATTTTTTGCAACTTCACCGAGCTTTATTGGTAAGCTTTGACCTTATAGCGGTAAGAAAAGGTACTCACTATGATTTTGAATGGTTGCTTAGATTTTTCTTTGCGCCCCACGTTTTATTATCCGTACTTAGTCACAGTACAAATATAAAACAATATGGAAATTATCGACAAATGCTTGAAACTGCATACTCACGCAAACATACAAATCGACAAGGTCCATAAGCGGTTTTCCGCGGTTTTCTTTGGTTGGTAATAACAGGCGCCATTCGATTATGTATAATTCGTAAACTACGTAGTATTGCAATTCTATTGTTTAAAAAAACGACGGGTTGCAGTCCGGGAGTGCCGGTAGAGGTGAAAACTTGAATATTAACGTTGTGAATTTTGATATTTTGGAATGGTTAGGGAATAAATTTGCACGAATTGCTTTAATTATCAGTATGAAATTACTATTTATGTGGTAGAATTCAATATTCATTTATTGCGCTATCGTACACAAACATGACAACACGAACGTTCGCGCAAGCGCCCTGTGTCGTCTAAACGAAACAGCAGGAGCAGGTATACATTGACGCCGCGTCGTAGACAGAGAGGGAGATACTTCCTCTCCTACGCCGCGCCGGCTGTTTACTCTCCATCCGTCTTACGAATTTTCGATCAGGTCACGTGTCCTGAGGTGAGTTTAAAAGTTTTTACCCATTCCAAGAAAGTGCGCAACGCTGCTAAGAAGTTTTCACTTCAACTTGTACCCTTTTTTAGCAGTCTCGGTTTGCCATTGCTGGTTGCGGTTTGAAAGGTAAAGATAGTCGTAGTTTATATTATGCTAAATACTAAGCGCAATACCTCCTGGCTTTCGATTCCATACCAGTCTGATCAGTGTGACAATGCGTGCTTGTGTGCTTGCGTGCATGCGCGCGTGAGTGCAAGCGTGCGTGCGAGTGGGCATGCGTGCGTGCATGCGTGCGTGAGAGTGTATGCGTGTCTGTGTAACCATAGCTCCTAAACAAATGAAATTTGAATCCGTCTTTTTTTTTTGAAAGCTGACGTGATCGAGATGTTTCTTAGCTACATTACATATAGAATTTCTCGAAAATTGTTAAAAAAAAATAATTTATTATTATTCTACTATAAGTTATTGGTTGAATAAATGTAAGTTGTTTCGTTGTTGTAAGTTTTTTCTTAATCAACGTTCCGATCTCTTTTTTTGCTATATTTAAGGTAACGAATAAGCAATCGGCTACCCTGAAGAGTCAACGATCACCCGTCGATACCATAAAAGTTACTGGTACGTCGCTACATAACAAACCTTAGGCTACATTAATAGGTCTACCTACATAACGCAAGGAACATGACCAACACTAATCTGGTGTCATCGCTTTACTTATTAGTTTTAAATTGTTCATTATATATTCTGCTATTCTACAAGTGATGAGGCTATGTCATAAAAGTCAAATTTCCTGTAACTTATCGGCTATGTAAAGCATAAAATTTATTTTCCCCGTGTTGGTCCGGGCTCCTTTATAGAATAGACCATCTGTCTACCTGCCAGGCAGTTTAAATGGCGAGCATAGGCTTATCGCCACTAGCACCGTGACATCCTACTAGGTGGTCGAGTTTCGCAGCAACTCGCCCGTTTTGGTACCAGCGCCTTTCCTATTCCTGCCGTCATAATCAGTGCTTGCCGTTGACGTGTTCCGGTTCGGGGGCTAAGGTAGCCGTTAAACTAACTTTTGCTCGAGGTCTAACATTTCGGCCTCAGGTTGGCAACGCGCCGTTACTACCTTTGGTGTCTCTAGGCGGTGTGAATTTCTTACCATCAGAAAATCCGTCGTTTGCCTGTCAATATTATAAAAAAAATACAGTTAGCTACTTACATTGAAAGACATTTAGGTATAACAGGAATTCAATATGTACCTCAGTCTCTCTCACCTCAAAGATAATTGTTTATGTTATAAAATTCAATTTTTTGTGTTGTCGTTATATTGACATAATTGTATATACACGTTTTTTGGAGATAACACTTGTACTTATCCACTGTATTCTGTTTCACTTTTTACAGCATCATCAGGGCTTTGAAATTAATTTCAAATTTTTTTGATCTTTAATTTCAAAGCCCCGATGATGCTGTAAAAAGTGAAACCGGTTGGCTAGAAAGTGTTAAATAAAGTATACAGTGGATAAGTACAAGTGTTATCACCAAAAAGATGTATATACAAAGGGAATTCCCATTATCCAATTGGTATCCACCAAGTGCCGACGATAGCAAGTATAGATTCTATTGGCATAATTGTGTTCCATTTTGGTGCGAAGTTTGAGTTGCATCTGTTATATATGCTTTAAGTTATATCATAATAATTTGAGTTGCATCTGTTAATATATATTATGCTTTTAGTTATATCATAATAAGTTTGAGTTGCATCTGTTATATATATTATGCTTTTAGTTATATCATAATAAGTTTGAGTCGCATCTGTTATATATATTATGCTTTTAGTTATATCATAATAAGTTTGAGTTGCATCTGTAATATATATTATGCTTTTAGTTATATCATAATAAGTTTGAGTTGCATCTGTTATATATATGCTTTTAGTTATATCATAACAAGTTTGAGTTGCATCTGTTATATATGCTTTTGTTATATCGTAATAAGTGTATATTGCGAATTTCATACTGGATTAAAACATCACAAAAATAGTTTGCCTTGAAATCTGCACAGCCAATGAAATTTCGTGTTCTGAGTCAATAAAAATATTACAAAACTGGTACAAAGAGTTTAAAAACAGCCGAGGGTGACGAAATATTTTCCTCGCTATGAAAGACCATCATAAAAAAGTGAAGGAAAGAGCGACTCAAAATCCTCATTCAACTTTGAGACTGATACCCGATAAACAGTCAAACCGTAACGTTTTAACTAACAATTTGGACAGGTAATACGTAATAATAATTTCGACCACTTGGCGACCACTAATCATACATATGATGAAAATTATATTAAAATAAATTACGCTATTGTATAAATAACACATACATCTCAAAATATACATGGGCTATCAGTGAAACTCCATTTTAAACTACTATTTGTATGATAGACCTTACAATGTTTCACTTGTAATATTTTTCAATTTTATAAGAGTAGCCATAAGGCCTTTACAGTATATTTTGGGTTAAAATTAAGAGCACTAGGTACAATCCCGTGACTATGGTAATATGTTGCCGCTAATCCCAAAAGACCTGAAGTTTCTCCAAAAACTCAATAAAAGTAGCTCAGAATATACTACATTGATAAAGTCAATCCGACTCAACATTTATGCAAAGCATTGTCACTGGTGACGAGATTTGGGTTTACGAGTTTAACGTGATCCTGATCCTTCCAACTGAACCGAAACCGAAAAAATCATGCCAAACTCGTTCAAAAATCAAAGTCATCTTGAGTGCTTTCTTTGACTATCGCGGTATTGTGGACTCAGAATTCTTCCCGAAACGTCAAACGGTGAATAAGGAATATTATTGGAGCTAATGCTAATGGCATTTAAGAGAGCAAATTGGACGTAGTTAAGCAGAAAGGACCCATTCCACATCTAACCAGTTTTGAAATAACTGACTTTGAAGTTTAACTATTCATAATAATATGTACTGGCCATATATGCGGGTTGGTATGTAATGATCATACGAATGTCATAGCTTTGTTTATCTGTAGGAAATTTTACTGAATGAAAGTATTATAAGCTTTACGACCTGTTTAGTATGTTTCACTCAATTTTGCTATTCATGTGGGTTGGGTCCTTTCTGCTTAACTACGTCCAATTCGACGTAAAAGGTCAGATTTTTGAATAAAAATCACGGATTCACAAGGCCATCATTGTGAAAGAATTTTTGCAACGTATTTTTATTTTAGCACTTGCCCTGTGCTTGGGATAGATTAAGCTCAATTGGTTAGAGCATTCGTCGGCTTGAGACGAAAGGTTACAGGTTCAAATCCTGTCTGGGGCGAAATTTTTTCTTTCTTTAAAATTTAAAGAATTTTTGACCAAACACCATCGAGCACCCACCAGTTATGCCTCCAACAGACTTCTTTCTTTTCCTAAACTCGAATTACCACTTTGTGGCCTCCGTTTTCAAAATCGGTAGAAGACACTAAAGAGAATTCTCGTAGATAATTAAACTCAATTCCGGAAACAGTGTTTAAAAATGTTTTGATGATTGGATTATTCGTTAGCATAAGTGTACTTAATGTTGCTGAAGGAGCACACTTTGAAGGTTATATTTTTAATGATATTGGAAGGCAAAGAAGCAAGCGGATTTCCTGATGGTAAGAAATTCCCGCCGCCTAGGTGGTTTTGGCGCCTACCAAAGGTGATAATGGTGGGTTGCCAACCTGGGACCGAGATGTTAGGCCTCGAGCAAAAGCAAGTTTACCGGCTACCTTACCCTCCGAACCGGAACACGTCAATGGCAAGTACTGACGTTATGGCGGCAGGAATATGTAAGGCGTTGGTACCAATCCGGGCGAGTCGCTGCGTAACTCTACCACCTAGTAGGATGACACGGTGTTAGTGAAGGTTAGCCTAAGCTCGCCTTTTACGTGCTGCTGGGCAGGAAAGCAAATGGTCTATTGTGCAAAGGAGCCAGGACCAACACGTTAACATTTTGCAATTTGTTATCCGACTTCAAATGAGGAGTTTCTCACAAATCAGAAGCTTATTTTAATTATTAGTATTAATAATAATACGAGTATGTGAAATATGTTTATTAATAATATATGATTAGCTCGGAATTATGTCTTACTTTTTTAAAAAAAAAATCATCCAAATCAGTTCGTTACTTGTATTAAATAATAATACTTAATCGCGTATAGAAATCAAATAAAAAAAAACAGTCGAATTGAGAAACTCCTCATTTGAAGTCGGATAACAAATCGCAAAATGTTAACGTGTTGATCCGGGCTCCTTTGTAGAATAGACCATCTGCCTTCCTTGCCAGGCAGC
>NJDC01004007.1:0-21556 GCA_002245475.1 Calephelis virginiensis
CCAGATGAAAACAATAAAGGTTTTCTGTGACAGCAGTTTTCTGTGACAGGTTGTACATTTTTAACGGTTTGAGATGGAGATTTGCTTTCATAGTGAATATTGCTCAGTGTTGCCAGGGCTTTTTGGATTTTTTAATTTTTTCAAGATAACGGCAATTGTTTTTTATTTTTTAAAATTTTTGAAAGTTTCGGGTAAAGTCGCCAAACATGACTTTTAAGGGGCAATCGGGGGTGAGGATTTCGAATTTTAATTAATTTTCAAATCCAAGATGGCGGCCGGAAGTTATAATTGAAAAACCACCACGGCAGTTGTAGCGTAAAGGTTGTTTCTGTATAGGACAGCATAAATTTTGAGAGTAATAAATAAATTGTAACATCTGATCTACCATGATCTGGTAAAAAGTTAGGTGACGGCCAGCCTAAACGAAAAAACATGGAGGATCGGTCATGGTGCCAGTTTGTAGAGCCCAGGTAGCAATTACCAGAAATTATGAAAAAAAAATCAAAATGGCAAAAAACAAGATGGCCGCCATACAATAATCGGTTTATTAAAATTGTTAAATTTATAAAAAATATATAAAAATTGTTAAATTTTTAAGATTTTAAGATCAGGTTTAAGACAGTAACGAGGGTGCGGATTCCGAATTTGGCAGCTATTTTAAAATCCAAGATGGCGACCAGAAGTTATTGCTGAAAATCTGCTACAGCTACGATTGAGTTAAAAAATTTCGTGTCATCGGATATATTTTGTTCTTAAAATAATAAATGCATAACAAACCTTTAACTTTCTTAAGCTGGACAAAACTTTGACAACGGCCTGTCGAAACAAAAACAAGTAGCGAGTTCGAGATAATTCTACTTTATAGAGCTCAAGTGGCAATTACCAGAGCCTCATGAAAAAATTTCAAATTTTCAAAAACAAAATGGCCGCTGATAAAAACCAATTTCCGCTTAATTCTATTTTTTTAAGAATAAAGCACCGCAAACTCACAGTGAGGCCGCAGGCCGAACTGTGAGCACAAGGTGCTACTCGCGAGCTGTTCGCAGCTCGCGCAGCACGCGATATGAGGAGTTTGAATGAGTATGACCTCTACATACACTCGAATAAGTTGCTACAAGCGAGAAAATACTTCACCATTATTAATTTAACTTGGTGCTATTTTCAAGATTCAATATGGAGGCTTAGCACTTATTTGAAAAAATCTATTTGAGTATCGATTTAAACGTCTAAAGAAGTAGACTGAAGTACCGAACTTTGAGTTCAAGGTGCTACTCGCGAGCTGCTTACATCTCGCGCAGCACGCGGTATGAGTAGTTTGAATGAGTTTGAACTCTAAGTACACTTGAATAAGTCCCTTCAAGCGAGAAAAGTCCCAGTCCCTTACTTTACTTGGTGGCATTTTGCGAAATTCTATATGGAGAATGCACCTATGGGAAATACAGTTTGAATGTCGACTTCAATGTCTAAAGGGTCAGAAGCACCGCGAGAAGTATAACTTCTTACGTGCGTACATGAGTACACACACTCTTTTTTTTATATTTTTCACCGTCTTACTTTAAAAGTAAAAGTGCGAGGGCGTCATTTTTGTCATTATGAAAGTCTCTGTCTTATAAACGATTGAATTTGAGAAAAAAAAAACAGTTTTAGGAATATCGATGTCAAGTCTTTTCATAGTTTCAAAGTTCTCTTTTCATACGGCTACGAAACCCTAAAAATGAATCATGAACATTTTTTCTCTCTAATGATATCCAACAGTTCCTGAGTCCATCAACTTCTACTGAGATTTCTATCGTGAACTTAAAACAATGGTGGTGATTCTGCTGTTCACAAACTAAACTAATTTTAGATGCATGCTATCTTTCTCAAATGAAACAAAAACAAAAGAGATGGAACAGTTTAGACGTGTCAGATTGGTGCGGACATGTCTAATCGTGATGTTTTTAATCAACATTTACCGAGTGATAGATTGAACGTCTGTAGAAATGACGTGTACGGTCTCATTTGACAGCACTAAAAGTGTTTTGTTTCCTTCTGTTACTTTCGTTGAAAGAAGACAGGGATAACTTAAAGTTAGTTTAGTGAGTGCACAACAAAATTACCACCATTGTCACTTAATTTATACGAGTACGAGTTCATACTGTTTTATACTTCTCAACAACTTTTCTGATATCAAGAAGCTGATTGATGCTCATGATATTGAAGTCTGTATTGATTAGCTGCACCTTTTCACACTTACATATTCCACTTTGAGTGAAAACAATAACTGTACGTTTTTCTCTTATTATACAATCGGTTATCCAACCGGAGGGGTCTCTTTTTGCTCGTATGTCTCATTACTATGGAATGCTGATACGAATGGAACAATGTGCTGAGAATAATATTCAGTGTCAAGGTTGCCTTACAATGTTGGCGTTTGTTGGCCTACTGAGATAAGACGCAATTTTGTTAAACATCAAAACACGTTTTAAAAAAGATTTTGACATTGATAATATGTGGAACATTAATTAAAACGATAATTTTTTATAGCTATTTTTTAAGCTAATTTTAACTATGTTTGTTCCAAGATAATGAGTAGAACCGTTTTCGATTCTTATGTTTTATTTAGTTTTTGAAGTGAAAACTTCTTTAGCGGTGTTGCGCACTTTTTTGTAATGGGTAAAAACTTCTAAACTCGCATCAGGACACGTGACCTGATTCGTAAGACAAAAATTCTTAAGACGGCGCAGGGCGCTTGCGCGAATATTCGTGTTGTCATGTTTGTGTACGATAGCGCAATAAATGAATATTGTATTCTACCACATAAATGATAGTACTTTCGTACTGATAATTAAAGCAGTTTGTGCAAAAATATTCCCTAACCATTTCAAAATGTCAAAAATGCACAACCTTAATATTTAAGTTTTCACTTCTGCCGGCAATCCCGGATTGCAACCTGCTTATTATTTCTGCTGTTATTTAGACAGTAGTCCAAATTAGATTTATTTTCCAAAAAAAATGTGAAACAACTCAAAGAACATGATTAGAATGATATTCGATGTCACGGTTGTTTTGCAATGTCCTACTGACTCTTGATGCAAGTTTGCCACAGCATTGCTACTACTTGTTGCACATTTTATTAAAATTATTTAAACAGTTATAACTCATGAGAC
Organism: Calephelis virginiensis; assembly: GCA_002245475.1. Lineage (NCBI taxonomy): Eukaryota > Metazoa > Arthropoda > Insecta > Lepidoptera > Riodinidae > Calephelis > Calephelis virginiensis. The sequence continues at coordinate 3,150 of NJDC01004007.1, forward strand.
ATCTGATTTTCAGAATTTCGGAGATAATGAGTAAAAACGGAAAAAATAAGTTTAATATTTTATTTAGGTATATTGAAAAATAATTATGTGTCACCGACCTTACCATTATTGTTTCCTATGCAGCGGAAGAGCGGCTAACACAAGTCCACTTGTACTTAAAACGAGCCACCAATCGCATAGTGGCTAGTCTTAATGTAAAGTAGGTAAGCAAACTAAATACAAGCCCCCTTTAAGTACTCTGAAAGCATTGTGCATGGGTCAAACATTTTTTTTGCTTGGTACTAAATGAATTAAATAAACATTATTTTATGCATTACTACAAACAATTATTGCATATTTGTAACTTGTTGTGCAAACATAAAAAGAAGAAGGGGAGAGCGCTTTATCATTATTAAAAATAAAAACCTACTATAGAACACAAAGCCAGTTTTGCTGGTAAAATAAAGTGAAGTTTTCTGTGATATTTAATCAAATATTACATCTTCATATCATCGAAAAGGTAGGCAGAGACCAGGGCACCCACGCCTAACCGAAAACACTAAGTCCGACAGTGTGATAGGTGGCAAGCCTATCCAATCCCGGGTGACGTTATTTTCATTAAAAAAATGAAAATACACAATTCCTATTTTTTGTTGCCCGACCTCCGACCCGGGGATCGACCCCGGGAACTAAAGAAGTCAAGTCCGAAGCTGGACCATTAGACCATAGAGGCGATAAGATCAATTATTACTTCTTTCTCTTAATATTTTTCTCTAAATCGTGCTTTGCTACTACATGACTATTCAAAATTGAATCTTTTAGCCCAGAGAATATATTTGTCACATACATGTTCACACACAAGTACTTCTTGCAAAGCGTTTATAAAAATATAAAAGCTACTACCAGATCGGAACGCGCCCGTTAAATTAAAACTCGAACCGTTTTTTTGTAGTCCGTTATAAATATGAATATTTGATTTAAATTTGGTAAATTCATTACACTAAAGATTCCTATGTTACTGCATAGTAATTTGAAAGGTTCTTTTTGTATTACTTATTATATTCTGACGAATACTGATAATATAATAACAATGTGTAAAGATTGAAATTCAATGTCAAGGTTGGCTTACAATGTAGGAGATGTTGGACCACTGCGCCAAGAATTATTTAAGTTCATAATTAAAATAGATTCCTAACTATAATTAACACAAACAACACTTCAATATAGCAAGCAAAACAACAGTTAGCTGTAAATTTGATTATTTGTGTAAAACGTCACTTTTCAGAGACAAAGAAATTGAAAGTAAGAGTTGATGCGAAAATGAGGAAGGACATGGTTTGTTTCGGACATGTGTCCGAAATAATGGCAAACAAAACATTGACAAAACAGATATACAATGCGACAGTGGACTATATTAAGTACGAAAGGGGACCTAGATTGATATTACACTTTCAAATTGCTCATGTTTTATCAAAGCTTAAACCAGGGTGTTTGTATGAAATGAGTGATGACTTTGCAGAAAAGTAGACAAGTCTGTGGAAATCCTGGCACTTAACACTCGATATTCTCTGTTTAGTGTAGAGGCTCGAAAACTGTCATATAACATATTAATTAGGATGGATTAGATATTAACTTAGTTTTTATTCTACAAATATTTATATTTATTGAATTCTTGGAGATCACGAAACAAATCCGACGATTTTGAACTGCCTTTTCTTTTTTCAAAATTAATCTTTCCGCCGATTTGTTTTTTCTTACATTATTCAGACAATATTCCGATTGGAAGGTTCTGTTTTTGTGGGAATGCGGCACTACTATAGACTTCCAATACGAATGGAACAAAGTGCTGAGAATGAGATTCAATGTCAAGGTTGTTTTACAATGTTGGCGTTTGTTGGCCCAGTGAGCTGGGTTGTTACTTTGTTGAGCACTTAGAGTAGCTAACGCCTTATTAATAAAAAAATCTCTGTTAAAGTTATCTGTTAAAGTAATAATTTCACATTTTTTATGATATAGGAAGGCAAAAGACAGACAGGTTTCCTGATGCTTAGAAATTCACGCCGCCCAGAGACGCGTCAAAGATGGTAATGATGCGTTGCCAAACTGAGACTGGGCTGTTGGGCCTCGAGCAAAAGTACGTTTACCGGCTACCTTATCCTCCGAACCGGAACACGTCAGCGGCAAACACTGACCTAATGGCGGCAGAAATAGGTAAGGCGATGGTAACAATTTAAATTTAAAAAAAAACCTGTAAAATCAAAGAAGACACACCATGTTTGTCTATAGTGGTAATTAAATCCGAGCGTTACAAATGTTTGATGGCATTAGTTCTTCACTTTTACTTCCCAATGAGAGTATTAAAAGGCTTGTTCATTAAAATGCGAATTAAAAAAAGGTATCTGTTTTTGCGCGGATGTGTTACGACCACAGAATTCCGATACGAATGGAACAATGTGCTGAGAATGAGATTCAATGTCAAGGTTGTCTTACAATGTTGGCGTTTGTTGGCCCAGTGCGCTGTGACGCAACCTCGTCGCGCATCAAAACAACGTAATATGTTGCATTAAGAGCAATTGTCTTAGTCGTTTTTTATGTAACATTCATCTTTCAATGTGCGCAGACTCACTAACCTACTTTCTGTTTGCTAGCAACTATAATCTTCTTTGTATGTCAAGTTCTAATTTTCAGATGTGTTTTTAATTAGCTGCATAGTTTTCTAAGTAGAGAAGCTCAATCAGTTTTTTTTAATTCATCAATAAAGTATTAAATAAAAGTGGTCTCATAAAACTATGTTTAGACAAACAAAACTAATATTCAGTCGTGTATCTTAGCTATTCTTTTTCATCACCAATCTGGCTGAGGAATTTGCCATTATCCGTCTGTCATAGGCCACGGACTCTCTGCTATAAACACCTGTAATGTTCCCTTTGTCTCATATTGGCAGTCTATCTTGGTCACGTCCACCATATTACGATGGGGCTGTTAATAAATTATGTCAGAAGTTTGTGAGGTTAATTTAACTCCTTTACAAGATTTTATGAAATTAAAATTGTTTCTTGAGTTTTGGCGCCATCGAGAGAAAAGATGGTCGAAGTTTTTTCATAATTATTGAATTTCGTGTTAGTATTGAGTGAAATAAGCAAATTTTGGTGGCATTTTGTACAATTTTGTTCAGTGAAAGTGCACAAATGAAATAATCATGAAGAAATTAACGTATCGCATATTTCCTCATTGCCGCCAAATCTCGTTACATGAGCTTTTGTAAAAAGGCCACCGCTTTACTCAAGAGCCTGAAATGACTAACTGATTTGACTATGACTGAAGACTTGATTATGACTGAAGACTAATTATAATTGATATAAAATTTGATGCAACTTTCTACTTGAATTATGATAATGGAAGGCAAACAAGCAGACGTATTTCCTGATCGTAAGAAACTCACGCCGCCTAGAGACACCAAAGGTGGTAATGGTGCGTTGCCAACCTGAGGCCGGGTTGTTAGGTCTCGGGAAAAAGTAAGTTTACCGGCTACCTTACCCTCCGAACCGGAACACGTCATGACGTTATGGCTGCAGGAATAGGTAAGGCGGTGGTACCAATCCGGGTGAGTCGCTGCGAAACTCTACCACCTAGTCAGATGTCACGGTGTTAGTGACGGTAAGCCTATGCTCGCCTTTTACGAGCTGCCTGGCAGGAAGGCAGATGGTCTATTCTGCAAAGGAGCCCGAACCAACACGGGGTAAACTACCTTACTCATTAAAGGGTTTGGAACTAACTACCTATGCAAGTAGTATATTTAAGTATTATTTTATGGAATGTCTTAGCTTTACCCTGATAGTTCCTTAAGTTTTGGTGTAAGTTTCTAAGGTCCGCTTCCCTACTCCTACTTTATCAAAGCAGGCAACGTTCCTTTTGTGATCTCTATGAAATAAATTATTTCATCCCTAAAGTGAGTTCTTGGTACAAACCCGCAACATTCACCCAGCGTGTTCGTGAGCGACCTCTTTCATCAGCCTCACACACCAGTCAGTTTTAACATAATTAACCACGCAGCCTTCCGGTTTTCGCAGAACATATCCATAACGTCTGAACTTGCCCACTCTACTATGAAATCATATCTAAACAAAAAACGCTCGCAATTTGTTAGTATAAGTGAGCAAGTTAATGAAGGAGTAATCAAGCAATGTTGCTGCTTGATTGCTACTTCATTAACTTTGTATATTAACCTGCTATCTCCAATTAACCGTGACTAATTTGTTGCATTCTAATATGCATTATGCTTTGTTATGCCGATTAAAAGATTTTGTCATAAGGTTTATTTTTTCCTAAACGACATAGCATCAAAAATGTAGTTATTTTACTTTTCTTTAGCGAAGGAAAATTATCGCCTCTATGATCAAATAAACCTATGTTGGTGTTAACTACATGAGGTTGTCGGTTCGGTTCCAATGTCGAGCAACTACAAAATGTGTTTATATTTTCAATGTTTTTATAAAACAATAATTTTTCGTTACGTGTAAGTGCTTGGTTAGCAATAACTTTTCCAACATTGTGGCACTTCGACTAATAGTGAGTATCCTGAAGCTAGTTGTTCCTCTGCCTACCTCTTTGGGAATACTGACTTATAGAAATAGCTAAAACAGTTAACTTAGGAATATAATCCGAGCTGGGTCATTCAACGAGCTTCTGTTAGCCAAGCCATTTCACTTTCTGCTGCACGTCCAGGGATATATTTTCAAAAACTTCTTGAATATACTGCAACTGAATACTCTAATGATATTCGTCTATATTGATATTTAGTTTCACAATACGATATATCTTATAAAAACCTTACTTCTTCGACATACAGTTTAATTTCGCTTTCTAGTTGTGGATTCTAACTCGCTACTCTGTCGCTAATATTGACCTAAGAAAACTGTGTAAACAGAAATTGAGACATAGTAAAATACTCCTATTGTCATGCACCAGGATTTGTCTAAAAAACCGGATTTGTCTAAAGTTAAGAATCTCTTCAGACATTAGGCTACCACGGTTTGATTTGAAATCAATATGTCCATTTCGAATCGTTTGTACGTGGCTACGATATTATCGAAGTAAAACTTATGCAAAAACTACAGAGTAAGTACAAATATGATGTAAGAAGTTATAAGTATTCGAAGGTTTATTTAGATATCGGATTTTGAATACTAAGAAATAAGTACAAGTCCTTTATGATTATAACTATTAACACATTGATTTGTGAAATGTTGGAAAAACGAGTTTTATAAATTTCTGAAAATTGGCATTAAGGTTTTGTTAATGTCATTTGTTTTCGCTAGTGTTTCTTTAAACCCCATTAGTGAGGAAGAAAAGAGAAAATATTTAAAAATAGACTACCTTACCACACTTGACAATATAGATAAAAAACGTGATCTTAAACTAAAAAACAAATTAAAATTAATACCCAAAAAACCAAAACGAGTGTTACATACTTATTTAAAAATAGTTGTCTGTTTTTTTTATGATATTGGAAGGCAAACAAGCAAGACGGATTTCCTATTGGTAAGAAATTCACGCCGCCTAGAGACACCAAAGATGGTAATAGTGCGTTGCCAACCTGAGGCCGGGATGTTAGGCCTCGAGCAAAAATAAGTTTACCGGCTGCCTTACCCTCCAAACCGGAACACGTCATGACGTTATGGCGGCAGGAATAGGTACCAATCCGGGTGTCAATCTGTTTAGTAGATTTTGCAAAGATAACATTTATATCAATAGACTTTAAAGTATTTTTACGAAGACTTTTTATAGTAAAGATTTTATAAAAATATTGATTCACTCATCCTGAAATTTCTTGAAAATTAATACTCTTACTCAAGTGCCTCTGGTTTACTTAAAACCTAAAAATTCTGAAGTAAAAGTCACGTTATGCTAAGTTATGATACTTGACGAACGACTCTTTCTTTCTTTCTTCTTCTTGCTTTAGGTATTGGCCTTCACGTTAGTATTTTGCCATTAGTCAAGTAGAAATTTGCATCAAATTTTTATTCAATTTTAATCAATTATAATTAGTCATCAGTCAAAAGTCGTCAGTAAGTCATGTCTGGATCTTGAGTAAAAAGGTGGCTTTGTTACTCAAGCTCGTCTATTGAGATTTGGCGGCAACGAGGAAATACACGATACACTAATTTCTTCATAATTACTTCATTTGTGCACTTTCACTGAACAAAATTAATCTAATTCCCACCTAAATTAACTAATTTCACTCAATATAAACACGAAATTCAATAACTATGAAAAAATTACGACCATCTTCATTCACGATGGCGCCAAAACTCCCGACGAACACTCGCCAAAAAATTCGTGCGATAGAAATATAAGAGTACTTATCCCAAATAATAAGATCAAATAGTTTACAAATACGAAATGCATTCGACTGTTGTCAGACTGTTGTCAAACACCGGCTCACCAGAAAGACAAAAAATATACAAAAAAAGTTTAGAAGATAATTGGTAATCCTCTATTTGGAGTATGTTACTAAAATAATTGTACTTGCTTTTGTCTGTTTATAGACTTATATGATTACTGATACCTAATTAACATGTTCACCAATACATTGTAATCTTATAAAGATGTTTTTGCTTTTATGAATGTAATTACAGTCCAAATGTAGGACATGCCTTGTAATTAACTAATAATTTATTAAATAATTGCAGATTATAAGCGTACTACTATGTACTAGTGGAACATTCTAGACATTAAGACCTGCTAGGTTGTTCCACTAGTACAGTTAACCAGAGTCCTACAAAGATCTTCTGGGATTAATGCTAGTGTCATTGATTTCATTTCATTCCGATTTTGAGAGATAGCATTCAAACTTGTCGTCACTGTCATGTTTCGGTTGGAGGGTATTGTAGCCGGTTTACTTACGCAGAAGGCTGACCATCCTAGCCTCAGGTTGACAACGCACCATTACCACATTTGGTGTCTATAGGCGGCGGCATTTCTTACCATCAGGAAATCCGTCTGCTTGTTGCCTCCCTATAACATAAAAAAAAACTTACGCAAGCAAAAGGTTTAACGTTATTACTCTTTTGGAAACTGATACTCTTATAATAAACCAACCATTACTGTTAAAAAACCAAGGACACGGGTCTCCTGATGGTAAGAAACAACGGTGTACTATAAACACCAAAGATGTTACTGCTGGTTCTCTGTCATGCTGCTGGAGTGTTAGGTCTATTTTCCAAGTCTACCGGCTACCTTACCCCCCTTAAAACAGGAAAGAGTCATTTTGGCGGCAGGAATAGGCAAAAAGGCAGATCCCTACTGCAGCCAATTGCTGCACAGCACTCTGCCACAAGTGGAAATTGGAATTGGAATAGAGTGGAATAATTTCGTATTAAAACAAAGTTCGTCTGTTTGTTTGCCTTCTTATCCTGTAACAAAATTGGGCCTAAAGTGGAAATGTCTATTACACGTTTAGATACCCGACACGAGGCTTCCAATTTTTTTTTCCACAGGGAAAAACTATTTTAAGCCTGGGTACACTTTTATCAAGCATCAGGTACGTGAAATACATGAAAATCGCCTAAACTCGGCGAGCATCTAAAGGAGTCATATTTTAACACAAGGTATCCTCTGTTTGTTATTAAAAGACGTCATTATCAATTTTAAACGACGTAATTTAGATAGGATTCGTTGCAACATCGAGTTTGATTTGATTGACGAGCGGGAAGTCGGATTGATAGTAAAACATACTGTCGGTGCATTTGCAATAACCTTGACCATACACGTGGATCAGTGCGTTGCGACGACTGGACCGCTTTATTTCTATTCTCCTGTTTTATACATATCTGTCAACGGTTTCGCATCCGAGAGCATACTAGTCAGTCCCCGTGTATAGACATAACTTTGTTGATTTTTTTTGACGAAGTTATGTGACGACCCTGTCGTCTTCTATTGGAAAAACCTGCAATGTAATGCCGGATTTTATTGGAACTATCTGAATAAATGATAGAGTTTTGTAATGTGTTCAACATATTGTAATAGTTAAAGGAACAACACGTACGTAGGACACTTATTTGGTAAAACACTGAATATAACTTATACTACTAATTACTAATCCATGGGGCCAATTGAATTTACGCCTTAATGAAACTTATCCCAGTTACTTTTTCATGGGATATACTACGTTTTTTATAATTATAATTTATGGCTATATTTCAAAAGTAAACGTGGTCCAGCTGCTCAAACGCACTCGGTTTCTACATGTTCATTATATACAACGATTATCACTGACCCGAGTGATCCGGGCGCAGATCATTGTTTGTAACCATTTGTAATTAAAATGATACTATTAGTAAAACATAAAATAGGTGCAATTTAAAAAACATATTCTTTGGTATTACATTAATAAAACTGATGCTTGCCCTTTTATGATATTGGGAGGCCGACACACTTCGATATAGACACCAAAGACATTATACCTATTTACACAGTAAATATCTAGTTTGAATATATTCATGATGATTTATTATTATTTACATATTTGCTGTAGATAACACTAATGAATTGCACATACAAATGAAGATACCAGTCGATAATAACGATAGCTTCACGACAGAATTATTATCAAAATCATATTTTAAAGCATATTCAGACAAACATTAAGACAACTTTGTGATGGTAAGAAATATGTTTTTTTTTTTCTTTTCATGTGAGAGGTCAGCGAACAGGCACGCGGCTCTCTTGATGGTAAGAGATAACCGTGGCCTACAGACATCCTAGATGTTACATGTTCGTCGCTGTCCTGTGGCCAGTATGTTAGGCATATTGTGCAAGTCTACCGGCTACCCTACCCTCCGGGCCGGAACATAACAAAGTCATTATGGCGACAGGAATCAGTATCGGACGACGGTAGGCACCGGGGCAAGTTGCTGCACACCTCTCTACAACCAGTGGTGCTTTTAGCGATGACCTAGATTTGAACCAATTCTCGCCGCTTACGACCTGCCTGGTGGAGAGGCAGAAGGTCTATTCTACTCAGCAGACGCGTACTAACGCGGGGAAAAATATACAAAGTATGCTGCCGACCTACTTAAAAGAGGCTGTTACATTTAAACTTGCCAAAGTTCGATTGCCAGCTTTTCTTTGCTGCAAACCATACATCGTAGCTTAAGACTTCAAAGCGACAAACCAATTTTAGGATTAACAAATTATAATGAAACACAGAATTGATTACGGTAGATTCGGTGTTTCGGTACCTGCTCTATGGTAGCCGGCATTCCTACTTACTTAAAGATGCTTGATATCTCAGTCGTGATGGACAACGCAGCATTAACAACTGCGGTTTCAATAAGCAATGTATTTCTTGATATCAGGAAATTCATCGGCATTTTTGCATTTCTGGATCGATTTGGCTAATTTCGGTTTTTAAATTAAGTATTTGTTGAAGTCCACGGAAGGTCTAAAAGATAATAAAAGAGAAAAATTGCTAGGCAACTAGTAAAAACAACATTTCGATTTTTCCCATACAAACTGAACGGGTTTAATGAAATTCGCCGGGACGGTTAATAAGAAATAATATGATTTTGACGACTTGTCTATACGTTTATGTTATCACCAGTAAGAGCATTACCTACAGCAAATATGTGACTAACAATAACCCGTCAGGCTTGTCAAACCAAATATGAGTACTTGTGAACGTTGTTGGCGCAAAATGTCGTAATAACTGGATTTGATCTGAATTTTACAAAAAAGTTATTCAGTTGATTTAGAGTTTTATTTAATAAAAGTGGTCTAAGTTAAGTACTTCTTATTATATTAACTACCTGTCTGTGAAAGTCGCGTCAACATCGGTCAAGCCATTTCAAAGATTATAAATCTAAAAGATGTAATCTCCATTAATAATACAAATGCGAAATTATGTAATAAATATTTCTCACATACGTTAGAAAATTTAAATTTCATATGAAACTGGCTTAACTGATTTTAATGAAAGCGTAGATACAAATTAGAATTTATTTACTGATATACGTAATCTTCATCCACACATGTTTAATGGAAATCTAGACAATTTCAAAACGCAGGGAAATAATGGGGAACAGCTTTCAATACAGTTTAAAAAATAATTTTAAAAAATTGTGAACATATTTTAGATGTGTGGGTGTGTGCTAACACCAATAGCACCAGCATATAATTTTTTTTGCTTTGGTTTTAGATTAAATTTGTTTGACTTGTCCAAGATATTAATTTTATCTAGAACATGTCGGGTTTTAAGTATAGTGTGTTTTAAGTATACCTATAGACCTGAGAGAGTCTCTCGATTCCTCCACGATTTCATCGTCAGATCCTGACCACGTGACAGTTATTTCACATTCCCAAGAGAACCTGATGAGACATCTGAAAAAAAATAGCATATAACTATTCTTTTCCGGGTCTAAAACTACCAAAAATATGCTATCACAACTTCTCACAAATCTTCTCATTATAATCTATAAACTATGTAAAAGTGAAGCCCCATTTCGCGTGGTCACCGCATCATGCCTAAATGGATAGATGAATTTTGCTCATTCCTTTTTTGTTGTTAATATCAAGCGCCACGAAGTTCGCCGAGTCGGCTGGTATTAATATATAAATAACGATAGTACAGATTGCTGGAAGTACAGCAGTTGCTAAGCGGCAGTACAATGTACCAGGTCGGCCATACAAGCGTAAGGTGAAATTCAAACACAATCCAAAAATAAGTATGGAAGCAATGCAATCGGAACCACTCGCTGGCGACCAGCTATAAATCTAAACTAAAGTACGTCCATTATCTAATGATTGTGAACGATTGGACCGGCTCCAATTTGTACGGTAAGTTAGTTACCACCTCAATTTATCCCAATCCGAATCACACTATCACATCAAAATAATCATTACAACTAAATAAGTTATTGAAGTTATACTTCTTTTGCCGCGTTAGGAAAAAATGATAAGGGTAAATTTTTACGATGCGCGCGCACACCGTCACGAAAAGCCGACATGATGAAGTTAGCTATGAAGTTAGCTATAGATAACATTTTAGTTTTTAAAAAGATTTTTATCTTATTACGCCGAATAAATATAACTTCTAACGCGTGTACATAAGTACACACACACTTTTTTTTTAATATTTTTGGTCGTATGAGCTTGTTCCACGCGTAGTTAACGCATATTTCCTAAACTGGAGTATAGAATAGAATATATTTATTAGCTTATAGGCTTATAGGCTTGCCACCTATCACATTGTGGGACTTAGTGTCTTCGGCTAGTCGTGGGTGCCTTGGTTGTACCTCTGCCTACCTCTTCGGGGATATGGGCGTGAAGATACTTTACTTTACTTTTATATTTATTATTTTTTGTGAGGGGTGAGCAAACAAGCACTGTCAAATAAGTTGCTATGATTTATTATTCATTCCTGAGAATTCTCCACAACTAGATGAAATTGCCGCTTTCTGTCGGGAATGGCTCTAGTCTTGCCATAGCTCCTCCAGGAAGCTCAACAACTTTTCACGATGTTGAAGCCCTCAGGGAGTGAAGTTAGAGATTCGAAATATTTGATCCGGTAGTTTGTTACACTCTTGCATTCGATGATGACGGGCGGTTGTTCCTTTTGTCTCCTTGTAAGCTCTGCACTGTGGACTGTCAGTAACACCTGTTAAATGCTTATTGAAAGGGCCATATCCTGTAATTGCTCCGGTTATGAAACGGAGGCGTTTCCTGTTGATCCTAAGTAACGTCCGAGAGAATTGTAAAAGAGTATCATCACGCCTATATTTGCCCAAAGTGGTAGGCAGAGGCACAACCCACGACTAGCCGAAGATACTGAGTCCCACAACGTGATAGGTGGCAAGCCTATTGCCAACCGGGCACATATCTATCTAATCCCAGGCAATGTAATATTTTTTATTAGAAAAGAGGAAATACGCATTTTCCATTTTTTTGCTACCCGACCCGAAGATAAGCCCGGACCTCAAGATGTCAAGTCCGACGACGGACAGCTAGACCACAGAGGCGATAGAGAATTTTAAGTTTTCATTTGCTTTGCTTGGACTTGTTTTGTTTGCCTACTCTCCTCACGATTTTTGTAGAGTGAGTGGTGCTAAGAATTTTTTTGTGTCTTGAACTTAGAGGGTGACCACCTTGATAGCATGGGGGTGGTGAGTTCTTGTCACCGTGCCGACGACGACCCAGCTCATCCGCTGAGCTTTTCCCACGCGAGTTGCTAGGCTAGGACCGTTAATCTTCAGGAGAGTAATGTGGTTACACTTGCCAACTCTGTTTAGCTTGGGTCGTTAGTGTTATTCCGATATTCAGCTTAGAATACCGTGTTGTGTATATCAAAAGACCATGATGGCTTGATGCTCAAGTCCTCCGAGAATACTCCTACCTTGAACCCCAATTTCATTTAGAGCCGTCATCGACATTAAGATCTTTTAAGATTTTGAGTTTCAGTTCTAAGTACAAGGTACCCCCAATTTTTACAGAAAGAGTACAACAAAGTTTAAAAGAGTACAACAAAGTACCAAGTTTCACTGTATAGTTCTTATTGTTTCGGAAAAAAGTGGTTGTGACATACAGACGGGCACAGATACGACGAATCTATAAGCCATAGAGGATCCGTTTTTTTGCCTTTGGCTACGTAACTCTAAAAGCTATTTACGACGCAAAACTACAAATAATGGCTGTTTTTATTAAATTTTGAAGATGTGAAGTATGGCGGCTAAGTTACGTGTCTAAGCATAGCAAAGCATATTGCGTCAGTGTACTAGGGTGTGATTTAAATAAAATCGTGTGAAAAGAAAAGGTTTACTAACATTCCGATGGTTTTGAGTAGTTGATGAATTAAAAAAATATGGTTTGTTAAAGGAACGACTAAAGCCCTTTTCGATCCCTGGTTACAATTATGCTCTTTTTTGTGCGTTTAATGAGCGCATTTTATTCTAAAAATTTGTAAATTTTGTTTCGTTTGTAAATTTTACAAGGCCTTTTCACTACTAGGAAATGCAATGTTGGACCAAGATTGACCATTCAAGATCTTGGCGTCTTTTTTATGGAATAAAGATTGGTTAGTTCGAGATCTTGTTGAGATTCGGTTCGGGATCTTGGTCGCGAATCAAGATTTTCGGGATTTTCGAGATTGAGCAGAATAATTGAAAAAAATGCGTTTGTACCAAATACTGCAAATTGATAGTAACCAGTATTTTAATATTATGTAATATGATTAAGTTTATTTTTCAAATTAAACAACATTGTATCATTATTGTAATCAACGTTTATTTTCAAAATGAACAAGAAACAATCAACATTTTACGACACTTTACGCGCGCTCAATCTGAAAATCTTGAAATCTAGTTACGAGGGTGGATCCAAAAGTTCTAAGCCCGACCAAGAAAATGAAAGAAAAGTAGGTCTAAATTTATTTTTATTTTTCGACATAGTCTCCATCTAACTCAACACACTTCTTCCACCTGACCTGCAACTTGTTTATCCCCTCGAAAAAAAAAGGTTCCGGAAGGTCGGCGAAATAGTCGTTTACTGCGACTATCACCTCATCTTTGGTCGAAAATTTCGAGCCACCCAAGTGTTTTTTTAAATTTGGAAATAAATGATAATCCGAGGGGGCTAAATCCGGCGAATAAGGTGGGTGGGGCAGCAATTTGTAGCCACAATCATGGATTACAGACATTGTTTCAACCGAAGTGTGAACACGTGGCATTGTCTTGATGAAACAAAACTTTCTTACGCAACATTGCCGGCCTTCTTTCTTTTATTTCTTCCCGGAGTCTTCGTAAAAGGTTACAGTAATAACTAGAATTTATAGTTTGACCTTTCGGTAAATAATCTACAAAAATAATGCCCTTCGCATCCCAAAAACCAGAAGCCATGACTTTGTTAGTCGACAAAACGACCTTAGCCTTTTTCGGTGTAGGAGAGTCTGATCTTTTCCACTGTTTGGATTGTTGCTTTGATTCAGGAGTATGGTGGTGAACCTAGTTTTCCTAGTTTTCATCCATGGTAACAAATCTAGACAAAAAGTCGTCGGGATCAGTCTCAAAAAGTTCCAAACAGTCTCGCGAAATTGTGTATTGAACTCGTTTTTGTTCAGCTGAAAGGAACGTCGGGACCCAGCGAGCAGAAACCTTATGGAACCCCAACTCTTCCGTTATTATGTGTTACACCTGGCCATAACTAATGTTTGTTATCTCAGCTATCTTACCAATGGTCAAACATCAGTCACCCAGTACGAGATCACAAATTTTATCGATGTTTTCTTTCGTGGTAGACGATGTAGGCCTTCCACTCCTAGGATCATCTTTAATGCTCTCACGACCGCGCTTAAACTCAGCTACCCACTTCTTGACACTGGAATACGATGGAGCAGACTCCCCCAAAGTGCTCACCTTATCTTGATGGATGTCTTTTGGTGATAGGCCTTTTTTATTGAGGTACTTAATGACTGCACGGTATTCAATTTTCTTCAGTATTGAAAATTGCATCAGATTGCTTCAAACAAATAATCACAGAAAATTTATATTGTGCAGTATCTAAATGAAACTGCGCACAATAAATCAATATGACACATACTAACAAATGAGGGTAGATTTTAAAAAGATGTCATAGCTCCATGTAGGTTAGGCCACGAACTTTTGGATCGACCCTTGTACAATCTTGGACTGTTTTGTCAAGATCGCGAACAGGATTTCGAAATTCAAGATTTATGGCTTTCAAGATTGAATCTTGGAAAATCACTCAAGATGTTGGTGGAATCTTGATCTTGCAAGATCAAGATTGCATTCCCTAATCACTACATAGTATAAAACAAAGTCGCTTCCTCTGTCCCGTGTCCCTTTGTATGCCTAAATCTTTAAAACTACGCAACGGATTTTAATGCGTTTTTTTAATAGATAAAGTGAATGAAGAGGAATGTTTATAGGTATCTATATTTCGCAACCGTGAAAAGCCAGGGCTGGCCGCTAGTTAAAATTCAATCAAAAAGAAGCAAGTTGTGTCATATTTTTTTGTTCTTTTAAAGTTTAAATGCAATCGGTACGACCAGCTTCGGACTAGCTATAAATCTAAAGTATTTGAAGTACGTCCATTGTCTAACTAACCGACTCTGAAAAAGGAGGTTATACGTTTTACTCCTACATTTTTTATGTATGTTATTCGAATTCTCCATCGTTTGTAAAGCGATTTAAAACATTCTTATCTATTTGAAAGATCTTACTTCCGGATCTGAAATTGGAATCGTATGCAATAGAGGAAAATAGCTTTTTTTACTTCCGTAGATCACTTACCCATTAAAATCGAAGTTTGGATTTTTCTAGTTTTACTGCGCTTAAATTATAATTGACCAACTCCGGTTTAATTAGTTAATTTCGTCATTTATTTTTTGGATAAATAAAAAAAGCACTAACATACACAACCACTATCAGAAAATGGCTACAAAGAACTTAATAAGCAAAAGTTAATAAAAGTTTTTTAGTATCACGATTATTACAAATTACATTCTAAGAACCTTTATGGAGAGCTCATTAAATTCCACATTGCAATTTCCACATTGTAAAGTAATATAAAAAACGACATACTTCGAATTTTGTTTTAAATGTTACCTATCAATGTTTTTTATGTCTTATGTGTTGCGTTGCAGTTTTTTCAACTTCACCGAACGTTTTAGGCTAGCCTCTGCTCGCTGCTGCTCTGTCCAAGAGTTCTAGATATTCTAATCCAAATAAATGGTGAGTTATTTGGATTAGAATATCTAGAACTCATAACACTCTCTCGGGAGACCGAGAATGTCAATCGTGTAATCGTGGAATGTCAACCTATATAAATTTAACCAAGATCAGGCAAGTGATTTTTGAGTTATACTTTAAAATGCACGATCTTTCATATGCCTCGACTCGGACGTGGACGATTTTCATAACGTTTGTATGGGACCACCTCCGAATACCTTAATACATGACATGTAAGTTTATAAGTCAAGTCCCTAGATTTTGGCTTGATTCCTCTTAAAATTTGAACTCGAGCTCTGTGAATAATGAAAATGTAATGATAATTAATTTGTGTAATGTAGTACGCAATGCCTACAAACATACAAAGAGGCGTAATTTAAAAAAAATTGAGAATCAGGCATCTTAATAACGAAATAACTTATTCATGATTTACAGACTACAGATAGAGCTTTTACGATTTTGATGTGATTACTTACTGATTAATAATTCATATGGCAATACTCACGAAGTGAAAGACAGTGCAGTCACAATATTTATCAAAGCAAAGCGCTTTCAAAAGAAATAGCTGACTTGTTTGTATCTTTATATTTAATAATAATAGTGTGAGTCTATACCAATATTTTATAAAGCTAAAGGGTTTATTTTTTTTTACTTAAATGCGCAAATCTCAGGATCTCGACTCCGATTTGAAAATTTATTTCAGTGATAGATAGCCCATTAATCGAGGAAAGCTATAGGCTCACCACTATAAGTCCAATAGGAGCAGAACACTAACGAAGAATGTTTCAAAATCGGATTTTTTTTTAGAGCTTCCGCTGCATGCGCCGCGTAAACGGTTTAAATTGTAATAAAAAGTCAGCATATGTCTATCTTTAAGCTCACTAAAAAACAAAACTAAAAATATGGTGTACGCAGAAGTGCTTTAAAATAACGTTAGTTTAATTTTATTGAGAATAACCTACAATCTACATGTTATAACATTTTAAGATCCAGTAGTTACTCACCTATAAATTCCACGCGGACGAAGTCGCCAGAAGCTAGTATAACATAAAATATTCATTAGTTCTACTAAAACTCAAATTGTCTAATTAATAAACACTGCGTAAAGAACTCCGAGGTTCAACCTGGTGTTACAGTCTTTATTATATATAATATCAACTAAATTTAACTCCCACCACATTTATTAATATGACGGAAAAAGATCTGAGTTTAGTAAATGCTTACAACGAGAAATCAGCGAGGTTGTACTGATACAGATAGCTGGTAAGATGTACAAATTTAAAGATCACACAAAGTGCTGTCACAGTGACACAGGATATTGTACATAACATGTAATATACGGGACAGGTTCATATCATACGACCTCATATAACAGAGGTCTGTTCTCATCCCTATAATCGTAACTTTGTACTATCTTTACATTATGCTCCATATACAACGTTGTATTGTCAATAATTTATAAGATGCTGTTAACTTATCATACCCTGGTAGTTGCATCGAACAAATACACCTCTGTTATTTTTGAGTTTTATCACTATTGATACAGTTAATTGAATGGTTGACGTTGATAAGTCACCTTGTTACATTTTATGTTATTACTAGACCGCTAGTTTAGAGGTTAGCGTAGTTCCTCCGATCATCCACTAGGTTCGGGTTCAACTCCGGACATGGATGTAATTTAAATACTTGATAATTTAATTACTTACTTATAGGGCTTAGCGACAGTTGTTAGAACAATAATGGTACCTAATTTATCTATCATATAAAAATGAATCCCCATTTCCCTCCGACCTCCGACTTCATCACCGATCACGCGTCATCAGTGGAACATTTTGCTAATTGTTTTTTTTATCGTGTTAGTTATTGCCAGGACCCTCTCCTGAAAAAAATGCTATTCATAGTGAGGTCAAGATAACGTCTGTCGGATCAGCTAGTATACTTATTAAAATAAATCTCTATATTTCTCTGTCAACGCAATATGTGTGAACGGAGAGAACGTTTTGATAATCCTTTTTTATTGTGTTAATCATTGTCAGAAATTGGCTCAAATCAAAGAAAAAAATGTTTAGAAACAATAGAAAATTTAAGAAAACTTATCGAAAATGCAAATTTTACGTAACGGTCAGTTAGTTAAGATAGAACAACGTCTAACAGGTCAACTAGTAAGTATAATGGTAATTTATATATGGAAAAAAAACATAACAATAATAATAATTATTATTTTTTTTTACGTTACTATAAGTATACAACGGAGCCAGTTCTTGAGAATAGCCATGCAAAGCTCTACTGGGACCGATCTATCATCACGGACAGGACTATTGTCGCCAATAAGCCTGACATCGTGCTGGTAGATCGGTTGGAGCGCCGGGCTTTTCTTGTTGATATCACAGTTCCATGTGACATTAACCTCGTGAAAGCTGAGAAGGAAAAATTGACAAAATACATAGACTTAGCGCACGAGGTTACTGACATGTGGGATGTTGACTCAACAATAATTATCCCGATAGTCGTGTCAGTAAACGGTTTAATAGCGAAGAGTCTCGACCAACATCTTAAGAGACTCGCTCTACAACCCTGGATTAAGGGCCGAATTCAGAAGGCAGCAATTTTGGGGACGGCACGCATTGTGCGGAGATTCCTCACTCTGTCGCCCTGACCACTGACGGTTTAGTTGTAAGACCACCGTTT
>NJDC01004007.1:47811-60473 GCA_002245475.1 Calephelis virginiensis
GATATTACGGTTTTCGTAATATTAGTTAAGTTCATATTTTGAAGGCGCGGTACAATGTTTGGTAGCTTTAAGTAACTAAAATACATTAATTTAATCCAGGCGTGTTGCATATATGTGAATCAAAAATAAGTATAACACACCCACAGCAGTTACACTGCTTACGCGGAATTAGCAAAATAAAGGCTTATTTTACATATGTTTTTTTTTAATTAAAATTGCTTAAGTTCTTAAGTAAAAAGTATTTTCACGCCTTATCCCTGAAAAGATTCCAAGACAACATTTCATGATCCACAATGTTAAGTACTGAATTTCCAAAGTCCTTTTCAATGACTCTGAGATCTAGCGGTTCAGCCTCAGGCTAGAGTTCTTGAAGGTTTTCATTCCTGAGTTGGGCAACAGAAAAAAGGAAATGTGTATTTTAAAACTTATGACATTAACGTAGCCTGGGATTTGATGTGTACTGTTGGCGATAGGTTTGCCACCTATCATATTGTGGGACTAAGTATCTTCGGCTAGTCATGGGTTGTGCCTCTGCCTACTTCTTTAGGATATGGGGGTAAAAATAAGTACTTATTTTTCTGTATTTTTCCTTTCTACTGGAGTCAATTGAGTAAACAAATTGCGCTTTTACAGTTTGTCAAGTTTGCTACATTGTTTCTTGTGGAGTTGTTATAATTGCTTACTTATTGTTTGATAACATAATTCATCACACCTAATGACAATAATCATTAAGGTGGTCAGACTTGTATATTTTGTAAAGGAAGTGTCGCCATAAATTTAAATTGTTGGCGCTCTAGACATTTGAAAGGTGCATCTCTAGCCCATAACTCAAACTGCCGCAGTTTCTCTGACGTTAGGTAATTGTGCTGCTATTATTCAAAAGCTTAAATGTACTGAAATGATAAAAGTAAATATAAACTACTAATTTTGGGAACACAAGATTTACAAAAAAATATTTGGTAAAATGAAATCAAAAATAAAGAGAACATTCTGCGTGTTCTTTACAGTTTTATATATTTTATTAATTATAGATGTAGACATATTGTATGGAACATACCAAAACTGATTGTAGAATAATCCTAAAATTTGAAAAAATGCATCTCCTCCAAAACCTGCGTATTATATAGCTAGAAATCATCTCGATCACGTCAGCTTTAAACAAAAAAGTCGGTGGTTAAAAACAAAAATAAGGAATACTCAAAATCTCGATTATTATTCAAGAAAGAAGGGATCATTTTCAGCGTATATATTTCTAAACTTTTTTAAGTATTTGCTTTGCACAATTTTCCCTGAAGATGCTGGAATAATCACAAAACCGGTTGAACTAATTCCCGTGAAAACACTGTAGGTAGCTTAAAAACTTTTATAAAGCTTAGAGTAAGAACTAGTGCTGTAATAAGCTTTAAAATTCCATTCCAATAGTAAACCTAGATATTTGAATCGAAATTACGTTATTACGTTCTGAAAATTTCATTACCTATCTATATTCATGACACTAAACGTAAACTCCCGTTTTACATAATATTGTCTTCCCAACAAGGATCTCGGCTACTGGCGTTGCAACGTTCGCAATGCACGTAATAAAACTACCGGTGCAATATACGGCTATCTCACATTTTCACGGTCGTAAACTAACGTCAGAAAGAGATAGACTACACTTTATAGCCCCGCCGCTTTTCGTAACAAAAACTTTTATTGCGAGCCACTCGTAAATTATACGCAGTCTTAGCGCTCAGGAAAATTTTAAAACCCTTTTTATATTCCTTTTCTCTATTTTAATTGCTTGGCCCGGGAAACTTATAATTATTATTTATTATGGGTTATAGGATTTTGGCTTTTCAGCGACAAGCCTTTAGGTCTTAAAATTAGTTACCCAAAATGCTAATGATGTGTTGCCATTCTGAAGCCAAAATGTAAACGCTCTCAAGTAAATAAATTTATTGGCTACCCTATTCACAACAGAAATAAGGAGGAATTATAAAAAAAACTTTTTTCCAAAAAAAAATCAAGTTTTGTTCCTAAACAAATACCCTTTAAACAGTAGGTATCAGTTGATATTGTTTTTTTATTAATTTAGAGCAATTTAGTTGTCGAATATCCCCTAATAAAAGATGATTTTGTTTCCAAGATGTCTCTTACATGAGTAATTAAAACAACACCACAAGGTTACATTTATTCAATCCTCTTTTTTATTACTACAGAGTTTTCACTTGTGGACAGACATACAGATAGTTAATATTTTGTTTTCTGTGAACTAGGACAAATGGACCGCTCAGACACGTCCATACGCATTGAATATGCGTTACTATTCTTGTGTAGTTAAAGTAGTGTAGGAACTACTACTATTGGAACAGGTAATCTCCCGAGAATTCGTTGAGGTATTGGGATAGTAAATAGCCTATTTCTCACATTATCTTACTTATTTTTATCCTAATATTGATTAAAACAACTTCAGTAATTTTGATATGAAACTAAAATTAAAAAATCTATAAATGGTAATGGAAGGCCAGCAAAATGACTCAAACCACTCAAAGGTTTCCAACCTGCAACAATCATGTGTTCCCAAGCCGGGTCTGGTGATTAAATTTATCGGCAACCTAACCTTCCAGGTTAGAATACTACAGTGTTGAGCACTGATACTATGGTGGCAGGAGCAGAAAGGCTGGGGCAAAGCGAGGCATTGCAATGAGTGATCTCTCTCTTTCTCGCTCTCTTATTTTTAGAATTATTCTTCTATTTTTTTCCGCATTAGGAAGTGCTTTTTTCAACAAATTTTCATATTTTACATCTTTAGTGAATTTTCTGTGTCTTAGTCCAGTTTTATTTCTAGTCGTTTTGTTTAATTCGTTATTGTATTTGGTGGTATTTTCAAACGAATACGACGTTGGAACCTTCAAGAAAAGAGAGAACTCCGTCTGTCCGTCCGTAATCACCTTCAACTAGGTGAGCCATAACTTGTTTGCCTCCTCTCATAAATACACAGGGTTACATCTAAAGCACCAGCCAAATATTGAGAAAAAAACCACTTCCGACTTATGAAAAAACTAGATATTGAGAAATTTCAGATCATTATCATTAATACAAGATGCATACTTATAACGTTATTCCAACCGACCGCATTCGCATTCGCAGGCTCATGACGTCAATCTACTCAAGTGGTACGACATAGCGTGACAACAAGTGACGCATTTCTATAAACTGTTTTAAATAAATTTTTGTAAAAGTAAATATTGCAATTTGACAAAATTCTAAATAACAATGTGTATGTAGTGTGTACCATGTATTATGTACGATATATGTATGTACAACAACCTGTTTGTAGTATTTTTATCTAGATTTAAAAAATGTAAACCTAATTTAAATAATAAAATCGCCGTTGCCGAGGAGTTTTTTTCGCTGTTACTTCTCCTGACTGGCTAGGTTTGAAAACAGTGGTAGCGTACGGTACGTGATTTAACTCCTCCGAAACGGCTCTACCGATTTTCCTGAAATTTTATGAGCATATTGAGTAGGTCTGAGAATCGGCCAACATCTATTTTTCATACCCCTAAGTGACAAGGGTGACTTACCCCAATTTTTTTTACTAAAATCACATTAAAAAAAGTAGCAGAAGAACGTCTGCCGGGTCAGCTAGTTATGTTATAAAATGTAACGTGGTGTGGTAATAAAGAAAATAAAAGGTATGTGATAACACAGATGGTAAGAGATAACCGTGGCCTTTAGGCACTATAGATGATGTAGATACAACGCTGTCCAATGACCGGACCATATTCCAGACCAGAATATTACGGCAGCGGGAGTAAGTAAAGCGGTGAATAATTACCAGGGTAAATTTCAGCACAGAGCTACCTCATAATTCATGATTAAATCATTACCGGCGATCGAACCCGGGACCTTATGAAGCTACAGTTACGTGTATATCTGTAGATGGTAATTATTTGTGTAACAAGTGAACATGTGTTACATTTTATTGGTTCTAAATTTATTGCTGTAATGAAATTAGTGATGTCGAATTGTAGATATAATAAGCTGATAATATGTGCGCGTGTGTGACATTCAAACTTTTTTCAAAGTTCACATTTATAAAAGAGTTGTGTTCATTATCGATAAAAATAATGTATCGTAAATATTTCTTTTTATGAGTCCGTTAAAAATTACATTGTAGATTTTTACCATATTCACTTGGCTGGGTTTCTGTTACCTTCGCGTTCGACTTCGTTCTTTCAGTTAGTTAGGCTTTTGTTTTGGACCATTATGCACTAAATGTTTTAGCGAAAAAGAGGAAAGCAGGAAAGAAGTTTTAGCGTTCTAGTGTTGCTAAGTCTTACGATATTCAAGATGAGTTACAATGATGGTTACAATATTCAGAGTCTGGCAGATTGTAGACAGAACATATTTTTAAAAAAAGATGTAAATTTGTATTCTATTAAAAAAAATTGTTTATAGCCTCAAAACATAAAATAAGTTTTTTACCTAAGTGGAGTAAACTCGCAAAAAGAAATCGAATGACTTCATATTTTTTCATTTACATTATAGTTTTACAACAACGTTAAAACTGTACATGCTTAGATAACGTTTTGCTTATTTAAGATTCACGTTAATTAGAGTAGGATGGTGTCTTTGATTGGTTCAAATATTTATCGTTAAACTTAATCAAAATACACAGTTTACAAAATAAGATAGTAACTCTTGATTTAGATTTTCAATGTGTGACCGCGTACGGTAGATTTTTGTAGTAGAAGTATAAAGACTTTACAAGTGCATTTTGTATGGTTAATGTGAAATAAATTATTTCTAGGTCCGAATCGGGGTCCTATGTGTAGAATAGCTTTTCTGCTTGACTGCGCTCATAAGAGGCAAGTGTAGATTAAATAAGTCATTACTACAACACTAGGATTTGCTGCACTCTATCACTAGTTACTGTGGGTAGATATTCACTACCTTACTTATTCCTGCCACCAATGTTAGAATCAAAATCATCAAAACAGAATAAAAATCAAAAATGAAAATCAGAAAATTTGTCCTATTTCAGTAACGGTGGCATGCACATTAGGCCTAACATCCTGTATGCTGGATAGCAATGCACCTATAATATCTATGGGTACGGTTGCCTCTAACAATCAGGAGACCCGCAATTTGCATTGCAATAATCAAGGCTTTCCCATCAAAATAAATACACTCTTACCTTAACGGTATATAATGGTAATAGCGTCAATGATATTATATTTCTAGAATTTATTTAAGAATAATTCAAATACGAGAAGGTTGTATGGTTAATCCAATGACCTACCACAAGTAGAGACCCATTTAAAAAATGGAACTCGGCTACGAGACGAGACGGTCGTAAAATGAAACCTCTCGATAAGTGATGTCTTTGGAAAACATCGACAATACTTATATTTAATTCTCAAAATGATAGAGTAGATATATGGTAGAGTCTTGTACCTCACCTCGCCGGGATTTAAATCACCGTCTTACTTTTGTCTTCTGCCAAAATTCTAGTATTATCTATTGTCATGTTCAGCGTTGAAGAATATGGAAGTCAGTAGATTTTCACAGGTGGCTCAAGATCCCAGTCATAAGATAGAAACGCACTTGAAACCTCTATAGCGTCTACAGCGGACGGTTGTTTCTTGCCATTACGAAAGTTTGCTTGTGCGCAATACAAACATAAAAATATTACATTTGTTCGCACGTGATGCGATGACCAACGGAAATAGAAAATCATTTTTTAACCGACTCTAAAATAGAGGAGCTTCCGAATTCTGTTACTGTACGTTTGTTACGGGATTACTCGGCCATTTACGAACCATTTTGACAATTCTTTTATGCAATGCATAATAATTTTATAATGACGCGGTTTTTCATCATCGTCAATGATGTATTTATTTGTTTATGTACTAATATATTAGCACACCAATGTATTCTTTAAATATAACCCAAAAAACTACTTGTAGAATGTTGATATAATTTATCTGGGAGCATCTCGGAACCTCAAAAAAATGATCAAATTGCGACGCGGTACCTTACAAAATAGCCGGAGTCGGTTTGCAATTTCACATCGCTTAGTAAGTACGATATAAGATATAATATTGTCATTATCTTGTTTTGAAGCTGAAAGAAAATTTTGGATTGCTTGACCAGTTTAGCTAATAAATGTTTATGTTAGCAAAAAACCCCTGCACGCAAGCAAAAATATTCGCTGTTTTTATTTTTCGATTGGTAAAGGACTGGAACTCTCTGCCTAAGGTTATAATAGTACATTACAACTTAGTTCGGTTAGTTAAGAACATAATAAAAAAGTCAATAAAAAGTATAAAAACATTTATCTAAATTATCGATATCGATTTCATGTATAAACAGCGCTATTCATTTGATGTGTCTGCAGATCATAAAACTTTTCGCGCGTAAACGTCACCGTTGACATTAGCTAGCAGCTGTAGCGCTGCGTAAAGCCAGTAAAGCTCCTTTGTGCTTTTACTTCTTACCGTCTAATAACAAAATTTGTTTCGCTCTTTCTATAGATTACTTGTACAACAGTAAATTATATTTTTATGGAGTTTACAACCGCCTTATTAAAGGACTATAAGTTTTGAAAAGGAGAAAAATACAATTAAAATAATGTGTCTGTTACTTTATAATATGTTTATGCAACTAATCTTAATGAAACAAGCTGAAAAAGAGATGTTATTATTTTGAAGTGCCATTATGCGAGCGCGCGTGTGTGTGTCTGTGTGTGTGTGTGAGTGTGTGTGTGTGTGTGTGTGTGAACGTGTCTGAGGCATTAGAGCTCCTAAACAAATATACTGTTGTTATTGCGGTTTTTATTTAATTTGGAAGCTGACAAAGTAATGGTTCTAAGTTAGTGGTGTATAATGATATTACTAGTCTGATAATCCCGAAAATAATTATTTTTCGTCTTTATATTTAAATGTGACACAATTATTCAATAATCAAGCAGTTCGTAAGATGCAAGTATCTGTTTGTCACTATCATCGTGACCAGTACGGTTCGAAGTATTTTTCGGAGATTTGTCCAAGTTGAAATTACCTATTCCCGCTGATATATTTTGTGCTTGACATTGTCGTGTTTCGGCCTGAAATGTGACGTAGCCTTCACACAGAAGACTTAATATTCTAAAAAAATCGTGTTAGATTAGATCTTTGTTGTTTAAAATCAAGTGTTCTATGTTTTTATTTCATATATCATTGTGATGCATCTATATAAAGCTAAAATTTATTACCTGTTTTGAACTCGGCCTCTTACTGAAAAGATCTTGTGAAAGAAATTCAACAGGCCTTTTTTATTATTTGAAAAGAGGGCTAAAGTGTATTTCTTATCTTTGAAAAATCCAGCTGTTTGCCTTTAATAAAACCAAAATGTCGTCAATATCCAGACACACTTCTTTGAATCTATAATATACCTACAGAGATACAGAATTAAATTTTTGAGATTCAGATGACCTCAGCCTCACAACTAATAAATTGTAACTTTATGATAAAAATTCCAAAAGGTGCAATAAAATAATAACTTTATCGCCAAAGATATTGAACGGAACCTAATCTGCTTGTTTTTAACTGCTGACTTTTTTTTAACGTTGCTGATTAGTATGAACAAACTTGTATTAATTTAAATATTTACAATTTGCGAAGTTTCAATTATTAAAATTTCAATTGAATTAAATATTTATCATCGCGACAAGCTTTTATAATAATTTTAACAAAAGTATCTTGACGCCCGATATGGGCGTGAAGATACTTTTTTTAAAACACCCGTCGGTAGAAAGTGCAGGGGCATAACCAAGGCACCCACGACTACGACTAGCCGAAGATACTAAGTCTCACAATGTGATAGGTGGCAAGCCTATCTGCTAACCGGGCACATACCTATCCAATCCCGGGCAACGTTATTTTTTGATTAGAAAATTGAAATATACAATTTTTACCCGATTTTTTTTTTACATTTCGTCGGCTAGGACTTTTTAAAGACAAAAGCATTTTCACACCCATACCCCCCAAGAAATACACCCACCTTTTAAAGAGACACCAACTGCTACAAGTGCAATCTGAAACCACCTGTTGCCAATCGGGCAATGTTTAATCCTCAACAACATCGTTTTTTTAGAAAATTAAAAAACTTTCCTTTTTGTATTCCGACCCAGGGATTGAACTGGGACCTCACGAAGTCAAGTCTGACACCAGACCGCTAGACTGCAGAGACGATTTAATAAAAAAATATGTAAAATTGATTTTGTATTTTTTCCTACAACGTGCGTTTAAATGTACTGGGACAACTTGGGTGTGAAATTCGCAACCAATTTCTGCTGAACGTGATAAACCAAGCGCCTCAGGACAGAATGGGCCAATATGATAAGTGCAAAATTACCCACTACAATAGCCAAGGAAACGTATTATTCAACATAAAAAGGGAGAAAGCTAGCCAATTATAGAAAAGGCTTTACTTTTCACGCGTAAAGGGCTTAAAACCTTTTGAAAGTTGCGTGCGAACGGCGAAATTCAAGCTACTCTCAAATTCTAAAAAACAAAATCATATTTCGATCATCGTGATATATTTCCGGTTGTCGAACCGGTTCCATATTCACACATCTTTTCATACATTATTAAGTCAGTAAAAAACAATACGTCGGCCGGCTCATCAGCAGTATTGGATTTCAGAGCATTCGGATTGTTCATATTTTTTGGCTTTGTTTTTAATTAGGTCGTGTTTGTATAAATTTTGTTTCATAAGGTAATTCGGGTTTCATTTATTAACCGTATCGTTATTGTCGTGTTCTAGTATGAAGGTTAAATTGGGAAAATGGTCTCCAGTCTAAGAATATTCATTCGTCTCAGTTTCTAATCATTTTTCGGGCAAGTCCGTATTGGTAGTCATATCATTTAATACTGATTTAATGAAATTAGTTTGATATGAATATTTGAACAACAATGGATAGCTTATAACTAGAGGATTCGATTCCGGGATCCCAAAGCCCGGGATCCCGGTCATATTTTAGTCCCGAAACTTTCAGGATTAAGTTTCATAAGTCCCAGGATTTTCGGGATTTACAGTTTTTTTAAAAATATGAATACAAATTTACGTGAAACGATACGTCCTTACTTTCATTTGACGTTTTGACGGCTATCTTTTCTTTTAAACACTGCTGATTCCATTTGTGTTTGCTAACGACCGGTACCACAGTATTACGTGTGAAAACAGCTTTGCGTCGTGTAAGTATTGATAGTTTTTGTTATTTGGTGATATTCAATGAATTTATTAAAAAATAACAATCATCAATGTGTCTGAGTGGTTATAGATGAAAAATAACGAACGTTATTTTCTAAAGAGGTTATGTTTATATAAAGGAATATAAATACCCTTTAGCAAGAGGTTTATATTATTGTGTATATACTTATATGTTCTTTTCATCTTAGTTAAATTTTAAGAAGCAAACAATGTTTTTATCCAAACAAAAGTTTTTACCGATAGTCTTTTATATTTTCTTTTTTTTGAGTCTATTTAAAAAAAAGGGAACTAGGCACTTCTGTAGTAAATGTCAGCCAGTCAGTTTATCAGAATAAGTATAATTTTGGTTTGTTTTTTAAAGATTTAACAAAAGAATTAAAAAAAAAATGATTTTGATGTTTTTTGACTGTCTTTTTCTTACCACCTTCTAGAAAGTACATCTCACCAATACAATCCCCGGATTATCCCAGGATCCTGAGATTAGCTGTAGATAATCCCGAAATCCCGGGATTGAAAAAATCGACCGGGATCGAATCCTCTAATTACAACTATGACGCCCAGTTGTAGACTAATCTCTTAATTTCGGTAGTCGGGTTAGGTAGTATAGTCTTGAGACAGTTTGAATAGGCTAAATCGACTAGCATTTTTATTCCACTATATCCATGCTCGTTACTGTCGTGTTACAATTTGGCTAATGAAGTAGCCGATAAATATGCTTAATCTTAATGTTACAGTATGTAATAGACAACGCATCACTAACAATTTGGGTGTCCTTAAGCGCTTTGTACTACTTACTTGTAGGAAATATGTCTGCTTGATTTCTTCCTATATTAAACAAACATTTGCATGCCCTCAGTTTATTTTCCATACAAAAATAAAGCTAAAGCCATCCAGTCAAAAGTTATTCCTGTGTATAATAACCAGACAGCATTAAAATCTAGACAGGTACTTCAGAGCCGCTTTCAGTCGTAAAACGTCCTTTAAATAAGCCATAAAATATTGTCGACTATTTAAATTTATCTATGAACTTCGACCAGGCAGACGGAAGCTCGGGGATTTTGTTGGATGGTGTGTTTCGTTGATTATATTTATGGATTGAGTGTTTTCTATACTTTGATAATTAAAGGCCAAAACTATTGGTATTAAATTACCTTTTTAATATCAATGTGGATTGTCCACTTTGTATTTTACACACTTTTTTAAGATACTTGGTGACTTTTCCACAATAAACTTTATTTCACACTCAATGTTATACTTTAGCCAATCGGTTTCACTTTTCACAGCTTCATCTTTATCAGGGCTTTATAACTACAAAAACGAATAATATATATTATAGGCTTTATAAATATAATAAATAAATATGTTAGTTAAGTTTCGGTTAGCCTGTTAGTTAAATAAAGTGTATTGTGGAAAAGTAAAAGAGTTTACCTTAAAAAGTGTGTGTTTTCCACCTGGTGCCGACGATTAAAAGTATAGATTTCTTTGTATTTAAATTTAATAATCAATTTTAATTTTCTTCTGACATCCGCCTCGTCGGTGGAGTGGTTTTAGGCATTTTTTTTAACATTTGATATTTCTTATTGAAATGAGTTTCCATTTTGTTTTGTTTATTTATTTTATTGTTGAAAATTATCTGTGGATCAATGTTAACCTTAACTACAGATTAAAAAAATAAAAAATGGGATACCACGGTATTCATTTCTAATTATGAATAACCGTTATTAAATTAAAACAAGTTTGATATTATCAAGGCGCAAACATTTTAGGAATTTTCCTCGATTTTCCGAAATTCCATCATCAGATCTAGACTTGGTAACAAAGTGCTCACTCTAGAAATAAAATACTATTTCGTTTTTAGTTTAAAAAGAAACAAAATCGGTTCACAAAAAAATATGTACCTACATAGATATAGATATAGATGTCGCACTCGCTCTTTCATTGTGACATGAGAATTTTATATATTAGATAATCTTAAAATAATAATAAAATAATAATTTTTTTTGTTCAAATATTAAAACATAATATGTTATAAATCTTAATAATAAATTTGTATAATTTTAAAGGTATTTGCACACCACAACGTGGTAGGTATTAACAAATATCTTTTGTAACAGCTTTTAACACACATTTTCAGCAAATAGATAAATTTCATTTTTATTTTTTCAAATAATTAAAATAATTATTAACATAAATAATTGGCTTAAAAGTTCAAGTGTATGTAATTAAATATTTTTTATTAATGTTAAAATATTTTCACACCAAAATATGGCAGAATATGTTGATATACTAAAATATTTTTGTAACATCTCATTTACACACATATTCCGCAAATAAATAAATAATTTCTTTCTTTCTTTCAAAAATTTCGATAATTTCTGACCACGAAAAGTGTAGAATATATGATGTATTATCATATAAAATACATGATTTGTTATCATATATTCTACACTTTTCATGGTCAATCAAAATTTTTCAATTAACAAAAAAAACTAAGTTTCCTTCTTCTTTACTTGAATTCGATTAAAAAACCGACCCATATTGAAAAAACGTATCGCATTAATTTTTAATTTTTAAAAACTATTTGCCTTTAACTTTTTTCACATTTTGTAAAAAATAAGGCATTGTTTAAATCTCTAGGGTACAGGCATCTTCAGCCAAGTGTCAGGTAAAGTGGTCACTTCGGTTCGGTAATAAGCTACGTTGTACGACCCTCCAGGGCTGCCGCGTCAGGCATTTCGCTGAAGATGATCGTTGATCATCACGTCATAATAAATGTATTTTTGTCAATCCTGATAATTACATCATTATCAAGCGGAGTCCCCTTCCAACCATATTTTTTCTCAGAAAATTATTTTCTTTCACTTGCGGATTTACCAGCGTCCAACATTTTATCAATTGTTACCTATATGTTGTTTTGATGTTAAGCTAGATTCCTGTAAAGTTTCATCTAAATCAGCTCAGTAGTTTGTGTGCCAAAGAGTAGCAAACATCCATCCATTCTCAAAAACCTTCGCAGTTATCACATAAGTAGGATTCTTTGTTTTATGCGATAACAAACAGGTATCTTTGTTAGTGGTAAAACATGGCCTATAGGTGTCGTAAATGTTATAGGTGCGTTGCTGTCTTGAGACCAGAATGTTAGGCTTCTTGTATAAATTTACCGGTTTCCTTACCCTACGGAGTGAACATGACAAAGTCATTATAGTCAGTAAGGCGATGAACCCAAGCTGTTCATGGCCTTACTGATACAAGCTGTTGCCTGTTGCACGTAAATCCTACTATTTTGTAAGAACCACCGACCACCGACTTATGCGGTCGAAATAAGAGCGCTACCCTCTACCGCTATCCCAACGTTGTTGTATATAAGCGAGATTTGGGTATGTCAGAAAAAGTATGAAAGTAGGATAAATGCGGTCGAA
>NJDC01004007.1:80110-104692 GCA_002245475.1 Calephelis virginiensis
CGCGGCGAACGCTACTCTCCCAACTTCAAAACGGTACACGACAAACTCACAACACAATAACATCACACTACACCGTCGCCGCCGGTCTCGGCGACGAAGACCTCTCTTGCGCCCGGCGCCTAACGCCGAGCGACGAGCTGCCAATATTCCTCCATCAAGTCCACCCAGTAACCAGGACGCAGCACCAAGTCGAAGTTTGGTCTCCCGGGAGACAACCCTTGATGCTGGCGTTGTAGGTAAAAGTCCAATGCATTTAAATAATGATGTCTCGGGCTGAGCACTCTGCTCGGCCCACAAAGCTCGGTGAAGTTGCAAAAAATCGCGAGATTAGCAATAATTTAGTCATTAAAAAAAATTACTCTACATCCGTCTTACGAATTTTCGATCAGGTCACGTGTCCTTACACGCGAGTTTAGAAGTTTTTACCCATTCCAAAAAAAAGTGCGCAACGCCGCTAAATAAGTTTTCACTTTAAAAAAACAACTAAATTATAAAACAGATATTCTCCATTATCGTGTTCCGTCGGTAAAGGTAAACTGGTTAAGTTTACCAGGCTTATCATTTCTGCTTCCGGTTGGTAACACACGAGTTAAAAAAGTTGAATGCAACCCAATTCGCATTCGTAACATGACAACAAATACAAATTTAACCATCAAAGAATCTGGCGACGACTTTTTGTGATAATAAATTATGTCGTCTTGGTTTTTTGCGTGTGGTCTGTTTTATTGCTTTTAAGATATTTTTATCGCCATGTTGCCATTATAAAAGCAATTCGGAAAGGTGATATACTTAATTACTTTGACACTTTATTAGGATTTAAAGTGATGAATTCGGTAGCTGTGGTCCTGTGAATCATAAGTCTTATTTACTACCAGCTGACCCAGCAGACGTTGTTCTGCTACTTTTTAATGTAATTTTAGTGAAAAAATTTGAAGTGAGTAGCCCTTGTCACCTATGGGTATGAAAAATAGATGTTAGCGGATTCTCAGACGTACTCAATATGCTCACAAAATTGAATGAGAATCGGTCAAGCCGTTTCGGAGGAGTACGGGAACGAACATTGTGACACGAGAATTTTACATGTTAGATATATCACAATATTATGTATGATTAAGCAATTACACTTGCCTACCTACTTTATGTTGTAATCTGTAATCTGAAAAGAAAGAAGCTTAAGTCTGACTGCGAAAAAAAAACAGAGTTAAAAATATTTGACCAAAATGTATCCAAAACGGCTGTAAGAGTTTAAGTCCATTATGTATTGCTTGAACAATTGAAGCAAATCGTATACTTGGACAGTGCTTTTAGCTGGGATAAGAGGAACACCTTGAATGCAGTAAGGAGAGTATGTGCAGAGAATGGTGTAAATGGAGCGCTAGATACTTCAAATTAACATTTCAGGGGGGTTAGAGTTTAGACTCACTTCGCTTAAGTCTGTGCTTATCCATACGTTATTTCATGAAAGCGAAATTTTTTTTTGTTTTTACGTGAGAGGTCAGCGGATCACGACTCTCCTGATACTGATACGGTTAAGAGATAACCGTGGATTATAGACCTCTTAGATGTTACAGGTGCGTCGCTGTCCTGTGGCCGGGATGTTAGGCATATTACGCAAGTCTATCGGCCACCCTACCTATCGGGCCAGAACTTGACAGTCATTATGACACCAGGAATAGGTAAGGCGGTGGACCCCTACCCGGACAAGATGCTAAGCAGCACTTTACCATCAGTGGATATGTCAGGGAAAGCATAAAGTAGGATAAATGCTATCGAAATAAGAGCGCTACTAAAAATCTTTAGCTTAACGCTTGACCACCGCATTCACAACCGTTAGATTAGGGAAAAAGTGGAATTGGAAGACGATGTCGGTGTAAATATGAGAAAAGAGGTGCTACTTTCGTTCGGTCATGTGAAAAAAAAAATGTACAAAAGTTATTGACAAAACAGTTATAACACGTTGTGAAAGTGGACGGATATAGGTACCCCCCGGGACACCTAGGTTGACGTATATATGATATACACGATATATATGATATATGATATAAGCTGGTGTCAAAAGTCTCCGAAACCATAGTGCATAATTAATAATTTCCCTTAAATTTAGATTAGGTCAGCCATTTTAAAAATAAAAGTATAAAGTGTAAAAAATGTAAAGCCGAATCGCATAATTTAAATAGTAGCTATGTGTATTTATTCATCTTAGGCAAAGCCCTGATGATGCTACAGAAAGTGAAACGGTTGGGCTCAGGCACTATGGCTGCGTTCAGATCCGGTGGTAGTTTAAAAAAAATGTCGACGCGCACAAATACCACTTGTATGGTTCAAGTGAATAAAGATATTTCTGATTCTGATTCTTAAAACAAGTGGTAAATAAATTGTACTGTGTGGAAAAGCTATTTTGTACGTCAGTAATTTAAGCAAACGGTACGATGTCTGAAAACATAATTTAATACTCATGTAAGTAGTTTAGATTACTGGTGTAAATATAAATTAGCACTGGCATTCACAGATAATAATATATTTGTTCCTTATGTACAAGCTCAAGTTTATTACATGCTTTATTGTTGGTATTTTGTCCTACTGCCAACTTTGCTGACTGCTAAGAGATTCTGAATGTTATTTAGAAAATGACTAAACGCAGATTTTTTTAATGATATTATTAGACAAACAAGCAAGCCGGCGGATTTCCTAATGGTAAGAAATTCACGCTGCCTTGAGACACCAAAGGTGGTAATGATGCGTTGCCAACCTGAGGCCGGGTTATTAGGCCTCGAGCAAAAGTAAGTTAACCAGTAGGTTACCTTCGCCTCCAAACCGGGACACGTCAGAGGCAAGCATTGACGTTATGGTGGCGGGAATAGGTAAGGCGGTGGTACCAATCTGGGCGAGTGGCTGCAACGGTAAGCTTATGCTGCCTGGCAGGAAGATAGGTGGTCTAGGTATTATACAAAGAACCCGGACCAACACGGGTAGAATAAGCATAATTTTTTGATCAATAATGTAATTTAGTTTGTATTTGTATAATTACTATTGGCAGTAATTGCGCTGAGCACTCACTAATGTAATTTCAAGTCATCGCTTCATCTTTCAATGAAAGTAATTGAAAGAGACCTTATACTTTTATTCCAGTCAGATTAGTCTGTATTTGACATTTCTACAGTAGCTTATTCTATTAAGATTCCGAAAACGTCGGTTAAAAACATTACAGTTTGACATGTCTAAAATGATTCATCTCTTTTGTTTCCTTTGAAAAAGATAGCATGTCTAATATGCATGTAAGTTTAGTTTGTCCATAACAGAATCAGTACCACTGTTGGCTTCTTTGTTTGGTTTTTAGTTTGCAGGGGATCGCGCGTTCGGTCTCTCACACTTACACATATTATATACTAGTAGCTGTTGCCTGGGACTTCGCCCTCATTTTCACAGGAACCCGTTTTGCGATAGGGATTAAAATTAGCCTATATGTTAATCCAGATCATAATCTGTGTTCCAAATTTCAGACAAATCCGCTCAGCCGTTCGAGCGTGAAAGAGTAATAAACATCCATTCATGCATACTCACAAACTTTCGCATTTTGTAATATTAATAGGATACAACTGACCCATTTTCGTGTCAAAGCTCTGCTTATTTCTGCCATCAATGCATCCCATTATCGTATTCCGTGCTGCAGGGCAATATAATCAGTACATTTACACTTGTGCTTTAAACCCTGAATGTGGAGATCACTGCCATGACAGTGACGCACCTTCATCTATAGTGTATACAGTCGACCATTAGGTGAGCCGCCAGCTTGTTTTGACGGGCTGAAAACTGGAGTATTTGTAATCGAATATGATTAAAACTTTCAAGAAAAAGTACTTATCTTCGAAAGGTCAGCAACGCATCTGTGTATCCTGGGGTTGGATGTCCGTGGGCAGAGGTGATCATCAAGTGGTATCTTGCTTTAAATGCTTCTTGCTTTATTTGCAACTTATGCTAACATAGAAACCGTCATTTTGCGCTGTAAATGGCTGATTTTCGACGAAACATTCACTATACGTGGTTCTACGTAATAAAAGTAAGTGAATGCAGCGTTTATAGCCAAGTTTTATGTGACTTCGTATAACTTGCATACTACCCGCCGTTTTCAAGATTAAACTATGCAATACGGGCCAATATAACGTTATTAAATTAAATTTCAAGGGATTTTAGAGATCCACCTTATGCAAAAGCTAATAATTTACACTAACCGACATTAATTTAAAGTGGTTTATTGTACAGTTTTTACGAGCGTATTCTGATTGGCACTTTCTTGAGTAACTCCTTTTACGACCGCCTTAAAGTAAGCGAGCCGTAAAACTTCGGACGACTTAATGCTAGATGTTGCCAATAATTAACGATTTTTGCGAAACTTTTATGTTAATCCTATATTAGCATATATATCGAATGTTAATCAGTTTCACATTCTTCAGATCCTGGTTAATATGTATTTGATACAGCTTGAGAATTTTGTTTGTTTGAAAACCCTCTGTTACTTTTATTATTATCTCTGGCAATTTGGATTTGAGGATTTCTTTTTTAGTTTGACACAAAATGTATCGATAACATAAGATATTAAAGTGCTTGTGGTCGACCAACTCTTCTGAATTTTGTGTGCCTGTCTATGGTCTCATAACTTTGGAACTGTAGGACGGATTTCGATGCGGATTTTTTGTTTGAAAATTGAAATGATCTAGGTAGTTTTTAGCTACATTACAAATACATGTAGGATTAGTAGAGGGTTATTTAACATTTCTTTTTTTTTTCTAATTTTTTAATTTTAATTTTATTTATCGCCACTGTGGTCTAGCGGTCCGGGTGTTGGACTTGACTGCATGAGGACCCGGGTTCGAATTCCAGGTCGGCCAACAAAAAGAAATTTAGATTTTTCCAATTTTCTAATAAAAAAAATGTTGGTCGGGATTGGAAATGTGCCCAGTTGGCGATAGGCTTGCCTCCTTTGATTATGGGACTTAGTGTCTTCGGCTAGTCGTGGGTGCCCTGGTTGTGCCTCTGACTACCTCTTCGGGGATATGGGCGTGAAGATACTAGTTTTATTTAATGTATATTTGCTAGATAGTAGGATAGGTTGTAAAGTGTATTTTACACCACTAGGTATGGCATAACAAAGTTTGCCATGTGACCTTGGAGGTATGTATAATTTATTATTATTAGAGATAGATTGAGGCCATGTAAAATGTAAATTCTACTATATTGCTTATTAGAATAAGAAATGTGTATTATTTCTTGGTTTAATAATATGGAGGACTTTTGATAGTTTTTTACTTAAGTACCTACTTTAAAAATGCAATGCTGAACACATTAAGCTGCCCTTTTCTTTAATACGATAACTTCATGTACCACAAAGCTTAAATAAATAGATTTAAACATAATTAATTTAGGCTAGACTTAGCCTTGACTAAGCTACATAATTAAAAGACTTATCCTGACAAACAAGTTTGTATTTTAGGTACGTTTTAGTCTAATAACTTACGGACATTAGTATATATTATCGATAGATGGAATCACTAACATATTTCTTGTAATTTAACAACGAAAAAAATTATAAAATGTTTATTTTCAATTTTCTAATAAAAATAAAGTTGTCCGGCATTGCATATGTGCCCGGTTGGCGATAGACTTGCCACTTAACACATTGTGGGACCTGGGGCTTTGGCTAGTCATGAGTAAACTGGTTGTACCTCTGCCTACTTCTTCGGGGATATGGGCGTAAATATACTTTTTTTGTATTTTAATCTTTATCATAGCTACAAAATACTCGCAATCTGGTAAAGGATTTGGTTGGTCATTTTAACAAGCAAAATAAAGTTGTTAATAGAGTGATGTATAGCGTTGGCCGGACATAGAACGACCTTCTTACCTATCCCTGTCATAATATTAGTGTCATGTTTCGCTCCGTTGGGCCAGGTAACTTGCATAAGTCTGACACCTCGGCCACAGCACAACGACGCACCTATAACATCTATGGTATTTAGAGGTCATTGTCTGTAACCATCAGGAAAGCAGTGTGTTTATTCGCTGCCCATGCCATGAAAACTATCCTATTAATATTATAAATGCGAAAGTTTGTATGTATGTATGTATGGATGTTTGTTACTCTTTCACGACCGAATGGCTGAACGGATTTGTCTGAAATTTGGAATACGAATAGATCGTGACTTGGATTAACATATATTTATCTCATTCACACAATGGGTTCCTGTGAAAACGCGGGCGAAGCCGCAGGCAACAGCTAGTTTCGAATAATTTCAGCCCCAGTGGTAGAAATTGGAGCAAGTATTTTGTTTGACATTCAGGAAAATTTGACGTATATGGTGTATTTTTTCTCACTTTGTTTAATAGAGGTCCAAGCGGGTAAAAACATTAGCAATTAAAAAATAGCAATGCATTAACAATATCTCTGTTGTATAGTCGATAGTTGCCTCTTACTATCAGGAAAGCCACCAGCTGTATCTTATATAGTAGTAAAAACTGTATCAAAAAAAATTCCAAATTTGAACTTCTGATAAAAAAGTGGGCGCGTGTACTTATTACGCGTGTGAGAAGTTATACCTACCTACTTGAAAAATTAATAAAAAACTATAACGAAAAATATATAAATCGCACTTGTAAATCACGTGTGTGAATGTAGAAACCTGTTTCTAAAGCAAGCGAATTCATTATGTTACTTTTGTGTAACGCATCTTAAAATTTCACTCTCATCATTTTTTCATAACGCGCCTAAAGAAGTATAACTTCAATAAAAACTTAATAAATTAAGCTAGACTAATTTAACAATAATGTTTTGTTTGACAGTAATCTTTTTTTATGTACAACCTGTAAAATTTAATTATTTCTTAAAGTGTACATTTTACGATTCTTAATAAAGAGTTCATTCATTCACTCATTCAGAGTTATATCCTTGGCCTTAAGAATAATGTGTCAATAAACACATCTGCTAAGATATCTTCCAAATCTGTAGTAATATCCACAAATAAATAAAATTAATGTTAATCGGATTCAGTTGTCCTCAAACTCAGTTATTGTGTCAAGGTATATCGAGATAAGAGATTTTAAATAATATCTGTATTCACAGTAGAGGATCGGCGAATGATCCATAACAGGAGAAGCTGTCCAAAAAGTTTAAGTACCTAGGTATTTTAAAATCCTGTCAAGTGTGAATTCATTTTTGATGTCTCGGTTGGAGTTGACTTTTTTAAGAAAAAAATTAATTGTAGTTTTTTATATAATTATTGAATTTCGTGTACATATTTGATTAAAATTACTAAATTCTAAAACCATTTTGGATAAATTTATTCAGTTTAGTGCCCAAATGTAGTATTAACGAAGAAATAAGTAATTTTACCTAAGACCCTGACATGACTGCAATAATAATAACACGATAATAATACCAAAGACAATACACTAATCTCTGATAAATGATAATACATAGAAACACATAATATGTAGTATACTAAATTCAATAAACAAACAGATTAATGCCCGGTTCCTATATTCAAGAAACGAGTAGTTTTGCTTACGAATGTTAGTTTTTCGAACGAATGGTGTAACATACAACTACGGTCGTTCATTAACGACTGTTAACTCCAAACATTACGTGTAACTATTGGCTATAAAAAACGGATCGTCACGTTAAGGCAAAGTACCACTGATTTTTTTTATCATATTGGAACGCTAACATAACAAGCAGACGGATTTCCTGATGGTAAGAAATTCACGCCGCCTAAAGACACCAAAGGTGGTAATAGTGCGATGCCAACCTAAGGATGTTAGGCCTCAAGCAAAAGTAAGTTTACCGGCTACCTTACCCTCCAAACCGGAACACGTCATGACATTATGGTGGCAGGAATAAGTAAGGCGATGGTACCAATCCGGGCGAGTCACTGCGAAACTCTACCACCTAGTATGCGAAACTCTACCATCTAGTTATACTAACCTGGTTATAGTAACAGATTACGGTTCCTTGAATATAGGCTCGATAAGCTCGGTGCTTAAGAAATAGAGACAAAATTGGCTCATCACACAAAAGAGGATCCCAAGCTTCACGGATGGTCGGTTAGTTTAGAGTGTGCGCTAAGCCCAACCAACGAGGCGGTCATGATAAAATCACTAAAATATTTGCTTATATACTTTATAATTTAAATTTTATATTAGTGATAAGTATTTGGTCACTATCGTTAATTTTGTGATCTTGAAAGTTGTAACATCCTAACGTTCTCAAGTATGTTTACAAAATCCAACATCCAACAGTAAATCATGTACGATATTACGTTAATATTATTAAACATTACTGGGAAATTATTTGAGAAACATCGTCTAATATTACTAATAGGACAATCGGAGAAAATTGTTACAACAAACATTGATATTCCATGTTATTGGAAACGTATGGAAACAATATGAGACATATGTCGAATGTAATGAATACATTTTACTATATATGATATAAACATATTAATTTTATCACCTCTGTGGCCCAGCGGTCCGGCGTCGAATTTGACGCCTTGAGGTCCCGGCTTCGATTTCCGAGTCAAGCAACAAAAAAAAATAGATAATGTGTATTTTCAATTTCCTTATAAAAGTATTCTGGCTCGGGATTGCGTATGTGCCCGATTGGCGATAGGCTTGTTACCTATCAAGTTGTGGGACCTAGTATCTACGGCTAGTCGTGGGTAACCCTGGTTTGTGACTACCTACTTTTTCGGGGATATGGACATGGAGATACTTTTTTCATTAATTTTATATTTTGAAGCACCGCTCTCGACCTCGCTTGATATTCACGCCATAAAGTTACTTGGAAAAGACCGTTGATTTGGCAATGTAGGTATAAAATTGATAATATCGAATCTTGCGATGTAAATGAATTACCTACAAACGAACACATTCGCATTATATTAAATACACAACAGTGCTAATATATTGTAAACACCTTGACAACCTCATCTGCCGGCTATCTTAATTTTTAATCCGAAATACGACAATTACAAGCACTAAATTGTGGCAACAAGATAGGTTGGGCAATTGCGTCAAAAATTTAGCTTTTTGTTTTATTTATTATTTTAACTCACTATCTTCATATTTTCTAAGATGGAGACTACTTAGGCAAATTGCTATAACTGTATTAAATATCTAACAGCAATGAGTGAGAAATGAATATT
Source organism: Calephelis virginiensis (assembly GCA_002245475.1). Lineage (NCBI taxonomy): Eukaryota > Metazoa > Arthropoda > Insecta > Lepidoptera > Riodinidae > Calephelis > Calephelis virginiensis. The sequence goes on from NJDC01004007.1 coordinate 89,308, forward strand.
CATGAATTTCTACTAATTTTCAACAAAGCAGGTATCTGTATCAATAGATTGTCAAATTTGCGCGATGGGGTCATCTCGATGCCAATAAAACTTAAGTAAATGAAGTAAAGTAACATTCAGAAAACTCAAATTCACATAAAGGCTCTCCGCCACTTATATTGACTATTGAGAAACCAGTAATCACCCGCGAACATCGTAAAGCTTGAAAAACTTTAGCACTCAATCTCTTTGTACACAAAAGACGCCATAAATCGCGATGACAATACTTTTTACGACACTTGAAATTTCTGTCGTGTACTTTGATATATTATGTTTTATTGGTGATGAAGATTTGTAATAAAAATGTATGAGAATGGGTGTACTTCTGTATCCAAGGTTTTCCATACCGTGTTTATTTTGTTTAATATACGCATTATCAGCCAAAAACTTACTGGAGCAATTCCTGTGTCAGCTGTTTTTTTTTTATTTTTTGACATAATATATGCGAACAATCACATGGCTTTTCTGGTGGTAAATAACCGTTTCCTATAAACACCATACCATTTATACGTGCCTCATTGTCTTGTGGCTGATATGGCAGGCTTTTTCTGCAAGTCTCTCGGCTACCCTACACTCGAGATTGGAACATAACTCTGACACTATGGTGGCAAAGTGAAGGATCCCTACCCGTGTAAGTCCCTGCACAACACCGTCACATCTGACTAGGTGGTAGAGTTTCGCAACGACTCACCCGGATTGGTACCACCGTCTTACCTATTCCTGCCGCCATAACGTCATGACGTGTTCCGGTTTGGAGGGTAAGGTAGTGGATAAACTTACTTTTGCTCGAGGCCTAACATCCCGGCCTCTGGTTGGCAACGCACCATTACCACCTTTGGTGTCTCTAGGCGGCGGGAATTTCTTACCATCAGGAAATCCGTCTGCTTGTTTGCCTTCCAACGTCATAAAAAAAACAGTAAAAATGTGTACCTAAATTGAAAAAAAATGCTAAATTAAAAGAGATCCATTGTATTTATTTATTAACAGTCTTCACAAACACTTGACGCTATCAAAGCACTTAGGTACTTTACTGATGCGCTTAAAATATAAATTTAAAACACTTGGTTGTAAGTAAAGTTTGCATTAGGGTAGAACTAGAATCTAAACTAATATTATAAATTCAGAAATATGTTTATTCGTTTGTTTCTCCTTCGTTCACGTTACAACGAAACCATGTCGTGGTACCTATTTTATGTGAAGTGAAAATTAAGAGGCTGATATTTAACTGATACTGAAGGTTTTTTTTATTCCGATATCTATACGCATTCACACAGGAGAGCTAAACTAAAAATTTTATACACACGTGTAGCCGCGCAATTATATTTCGGTACTGCAGCTACTGTCTTGTTAATAATCATAGAATAAATTAATAGTAAAGTTAATAATACAGTCTGTATCACAGTGTAATGACCATAATACCAGGTTGAACCTTGGAGTAAATAATACATTTATTATAAGACCGAAAAGTTTAAAAAGATATAATTCATCGTAATATTTTGAAAGTATGTATTCTTTTTATTTTCTATCTAATAGGCACAACAACTTAAGTTTTTGAAAATTAAGGAGTTTCAAGTTTTTTAGTGCATATTGTTCGTTTTTCCCATATTACATTTTTTGTTTTTCCATACTATTTGAGCCCTAAATTAAGTTTTGTATAATTTAATTAATTAAATCTTTATCGTGCACAATCGAACTTACTACAAAGTTAATACATAAAAGTATTATTAACAGATAATTAGCACTATAAGTGTTCTATGATTGCTTTCGTTACAAAAATTGAGTTAAAGCATACTCTAGCTTAAGGTACGTTTAGTCGAGGTTTGTTACGTCTGTGGACCGGGTTTAATGGTTCTGCATTGGCCTTTAAGCTGCAACACCTGTCAATTTAATGATATAACTGTATCTTAAGTAGTCATGAACTATACGCCGTTACAATTTTATTACAGGAGCGTTTATTTTATTGATTTAGATACATTGAAAGAAATTGTAACAAGTTTGCATACAACTCATGTTCTACAATAATTTACATGACGTACTTGAAAAACATCGAAGGGAAGGTAGGTAGGAGGAAGTAGAAACAAAGGGAAACCCAGTAATAACTAAATATGTCAGAAAAAGGTAAATATGGGTGTCCTGTCGTGCCAAGAGTTTGGAATCTGAAGTTATGTTGTCAGGAATAAGTAAGGCAGTGGTAAGGTGTAAATGAATACAACACTAGTGTACTTATAAGTATTTTTATTATGTACTAGCCGACCCAGCGAGTTCCATATCGCTTGACATTAACAGAACAGTTTTTAAGTAAAAATAAAGTATTGATTTCCTATTTTTCTTGCAATTTTCCTGGTTTTTTTTTTATAATAAGAACCTTTACTAATGCAACAAAAAAAGTCAACTAATTTGGTGATGCGATTACCAATAAAAATGGGTGATACATTTATTTACTAATTAGAAATATAAACCTATTTTTTTTTGCTCTAGCTTTACAATTAATCGTGTATTTCTGTTAGATTTTGGTCCGTCTTAAAACTTAAGCAATATATCTAAATTTAATGTAATTTTTATTGAATACACGAATATTTTGCTTAAAAACAAATGTGTTATTTAATGGTACAATCGGTCCAATGGCGGCGAATAAAGCGAATAAACACACGATAACTACTCAAAGCGGCTAGAAGATATTAAAACTATTAAACAAATAGCGCCACTTAAGTGACCAAAGCCGTTAACTGGCTAATTTAACCACATACCTAGAACATAGAGAATTTCGATTACAAAAGTAACTTAGCGACATCGTTACAGTATCGTACTTAACTTGAGTATTTATAGAAACTTTTATAGCCTGTCCCAAAACACAGGGTCAGATTTGAAAATAGATTTTGGAATTTATATATTATTTTATGTCAGAGGTCAGCGAACAAGCAAACTGGTCTCCTGATGATAAGAGATTACCGTTGCCTATAGACACCCTAGATATTACAGGTGCGTCGTTGTGCTGAGGCCGGGGTGAAAGGCCTATTGTGCAAATCTACCGGCTACTCTACCCTCTAGACCGGAATATTATCTCTCGGACAGTTTCTATAAGTTACTGCACAGCACTCTACCAGCAGTGATTTTTTATTCTGCTGCAAGTAAGAGTTCTGTCTACTGCATCTTTGTTAATAAATGCAAGAACCTTTATTACTTACATTCGTACTACAATGTAGTTGATATAACTTAATTATTATATCCGTGTACGGTGTATCAGTCACCTTGTTTCTATACAGCTGGGTTTCTAGGAGGTTTAAAAATACAGTTGAGCTCAGTAGGTGGCGCTACAGTCGGTATGTTACCAAATTATGGCTGTGTGAAATTAGCCATGTCAGTCACTAAATATACAAAAAAAGTAAAACTAAAAACTCATATCTACTATTATGCATGATGAATTTAATTGAAAAAGTAAACAAAAAATCATCGTATAGAATCCATATTCATGATTGAATACATGTAAATTCTATAACCTGAAAATCGATACTAAAATAAACCTGATTGGTTAATTAATTCGCACAATAACAAATTTTATAGCAGCTTTGTAACTAAATATAGGTTACATTCGTACAATGCAATATTTTTTTCTTTCTGTTTCTCAGTTTTGAGCCGATTTATGTTTTAAATTCTTAACAGCATTAAATGCTCATATATACTCACCGAGAGTATCTAAAATAATGTGACTAATTACTACATACAAAACTTATTACTTGAAGCCCCAATTATTATCTACGAATCAAGGGCCAATTAAAAATACTGATGTACTGTACTGATTATCGTTTAACTTACTAAGCAATATTTTTCTTCTATTTCAGTACTAATGAAAAAGTTTTAAATTGTAAATTGATACTCGATGGAGCGTTTTAATCATGCTATAATACTATGGTTATTAGGTCACTTCCACATTGTGAAACAATAAAATTAGAATCAGTGAATTTCTCTATCGTTTTCTTAGAAATTATCGATATGGTTACATTCCAGTAAGTGACGTGTGTAGCTGGCCCGGATTAGCACCAACGTATGTTACCACAACATCAGTGCTCGCCATAGTTGTGTTTCATGCTAGAGTAATGGGATAAGCATTAGACATTCACACTTGACCTAAAATAGCTATGCACCAGTAACGTTCATGATATCGATAAGTAACGGTTGTCTCTACGTAATAAGCCACCCGTTTTTCCATTGTCATACTTATATCATGAAAATGCAACATTATTTGTAATAGACGCTATATTTCGTTGACATCACTATTGTTATTAGTTGTAGATCCACCAGTGGTGTCTTTGCCTATTTTTTGCTTTTAGTGCAGGCATCTAGCGATTAATCGATAGTGAAATATTAATCAAATAATTTACATTGCAAGATTATTTCTACTAGGTATATTGTGCAGGCTCTTCAATGAATCTCATGTTGTGGTGCCACCGTCTTATTCTACCTACCGCCATATCACCAGTGTTTGCCGTTAGCGTTTTCCGGCTTGGATAATAGTGTAGGCAGCATGCTTATTTGCGCAGAAGATACAGGAGTGCTAGCCAGATTCAGGTTGTTAACACACAATTAAAATTTCTAATATCTTACATATTCAAACATATAACAACGAACGACGACGAACATTTCTCACTTTATTAAAGCCATAAATGTATTTCTATATTAACATGTGCATAAAAACTGGCTAAAACGAAAGTTAAAGACAAGTGAAACTTGTTCAAATTGTAGAAAAGTACAATTATCTACAATAGAATCCCAGCAATGGCTGACAATAAGAATATAATTTATAAAATAATGTATACGAAAACCAAAAATACACTTATAGGCAAATTGATGAACTGAAGTATCGAATTACTAAACCAAATATATTTTAAGCTTAGTACGTCCCACGCTCGAGACAGGTTTGCAACATTGTTGCTACGAGTAATATTGTCTTATTGGTTTTTTAGTTGTAGCCAACTGTAAGAGCCGGTCTGGTATAAAACTGCCAGCGTGCATTGGTCCATTGACCGATATAACTTTTAATTTAAACAACATTTGTAAATACATTTTAATTTCCCGACATCTTTAGACCTCGATTCAAGATATTGTCAGTCTCAAGGGCTAACGAACTATAAAATTTATGGTACCAGTTATACTAGTAATACTGAACGTTCAAATTAAGTAGGTTTTTAAAAAAAGAGGAAGAAAACGGGTACGTCACTTGATGGAAAATTATCCACGCTATCCACGAACTAAGATTAATAAAATAAGATTTTAGTTTTACATAAAACATTTAACACTTAAAAACCTGTTAACCGGTAAATGTAGTGGAACAGTTTAAGTATTTGAAATTATTAGTTTAGGTACTTTAAGTTTCCAAGCCCTGAAGATAGTTCTTTAATAAACTAATCACGTCAAAAATTAAAATTTAAAATTGTTAGAATTATACCTCATTGTTTCAAAAGGTCGGCAACGCAACTGTCATCTCTGATTCTACGTATATACTACGTTTATATGGTACATCCTCATCTATAGAATAACAGAAGTAGAGCTAAATTATAACAATAACGTGATTTTCGTAATTCTCCCATAGATAATTCTGGGTCCTAAGTATAGAGAAGACCTTTTACCACACGCACTGCCAGGCAGCGCCAGCTAGAGCCTAGGCTATACAGCTCAATACCTATAAACCCACTTGTCTACCACAAGTGGGTTTATGGCTGTGCAGTAGCTAACCTATTCTTGCCACCATAATGACGGTGTCGCGTTTGGTCTGCAATGTAGGTCTGCAGGCTATGGTGTCTATAGGCTACGGTTATGTCTTACTATCAGAACTAGATGGTTGTACGCTGTCTTATCATATAAAAAATTAAATGCGACGTTATGCACATTAAAGGCATACCTACGTTGCTACACGAATAAAACTAGGTACAGGTATACGTACTTTTTTGAAATCAAGACAAAATTTCTAAATTTTTATTTGACGTTATTTTGATCCTTTAATGTTTAAGTGAGGAATTAAACTAAATTCAATACCTACTGCCTACACTTAAGCATTCAGTGACGTTAATATTTACTAAAACATTTTTGCTAAAACTATGACAAAAGTCTGCAAACAAGCACTCGGTTCTCCTAACGGTAAGGGACAACCATGGTGTAGATAACATAGATGTTACAGATGCATCGCTGTCCTAATGCAAGTACAAGTCGACCGACTGCACTACCCTTCCCACTAGAACGTGGTAGTACCAATTTCTGTCGTTATTGCACCAGGAACCGTTAAAGCGGTGTATTCTTACCCAATTGAGACGCTGCATAGCACTCGACCGCGACACGAAAGTTTAGGCACAGGTTGAAGTTGTCCACTAATGGTCTTGCTGGTTATGACCTATTTAACTCTTGGGAGACAGGAAAGCCAGACCAACGCGTGGAAAAAATGGAAAAATAGTAGTACTTACCTGGTAACCAAACTACAGTCAGCTAAATGTAAACAGACTATTAAAATTGACCATAAAATGTTAGAATCCAATTCACGTCACGCACACTACTTTGACATTTAACTTGACGCAACCGGAATTCCGTAAAAAGTATTTGCACACTTGTGTGGGTACTTGACCATTTTACTTTTGGCCACGGGTGTCTAGATACTGGAATGTTCATCAAATGACTTCTGACAGCGAATTTTTTGCCTCATTAGACAGTAGAAGCCGACAACATCGATATCGAGTTACAAACGATCATGTTTAGTCATGTCGGTGTATCGACAGTCGTATGATAGTTGTTTTTTCTAATCTCGATTAGGACGAAGGTTGCTATGCATTTTAATTTGCACGGGGAGAACTTGGTTCCGTCTGACATCGATAACTAATAACAGTTTGTTTTTATGGGCTGAGACAGCGAACAAAGTCTACCGGCTGCTTTACCCTCCGATCCGGAAAAAGGCAACGTCAATAGGTAAGGCGGTAGACCTAGGCGACCTAAGTTGCTACATAGCACCTATCACCACTGGTCTTGTTGGTGATGATTCATTTAAACCGACAGGAGGAACTAAAGGTCTTTTCTACAGAGGGGATCCTCTGTAGGGGGAAAAATTATAATGTTGTTAGGTATTTTTATATTTTACTCGCAGTTTATCCATTTTTCTTACTTTTTGAACCTTCCTTGAACTTTCACGATAATTTTATTAATTCACTAGTCATTTTCATTTTCTGCGGATAAGATGCTTGTAAACTTAATTTTTTTTTTTATTTAAACGAACAAACATTTTTATACATAATGAAGGAAGTCTCAATCTCATTTTTCTCAGTCTCTCATTTTTGCCAAAATTTGAACGCTTCAAAAAAACGAGCTCCCCTAAAATATTCGTACGGCATGTTTTCATTTTATTACTTGTGTATTTATTAGCACTTTCTCTTTTCAGGTGGCGCATATCCCCACCGACATCCCTTCAACATCGGGGGAAGCCGCCGGCGAATTATAAGTGCGACTTCGATTCCCGACGCGGCTGGGTCGTCGCGTCACATGTGTGACTTTCGGACTATAGTACTATAGTGCTTAGATCTGTATAAATACATTATGTATATAAGTGTGAGGGCGAAACGGGAAACAGTACCTTATATCATACTATGTTAAGTTCAAAATATTTATGTATTGTGTGATTTTGCTGGACTAATACGTTAGTTTTACTATGCCGTTAATGATGTCTAATTAGGAGTGTTAAGGTGCACGCACACTGTGACACTTTGGAGAGAAGTGATAACGGGATGTAAAAAATACACATAAATGTCACGATTTAGGCTCTCCATAACCAAAAACATTAATATTAATTTGCAACAATGTTCTGTTATATTTGATTAAAATCTTCCTTGTCTGGAAGAACATTTTTTGGATGTTCTGTAAGAAGACTACACTAATGAAGATTACACACTGCCGTTAGTTCATATGAGCGCAATGTTTACTGTCCTAATTTTGGTGGAATTGTAGAAATTATTAATATATTATTAATTATTGATAATTCAAGAGCTCATGAGAGTTTTGAACCGTAACAGTATGTTTCTTTTATTCCTAAACATTTTACTTGAAAGGCAAATATACTGTCAACGTTAAAATAGTCGTATCTGTGCACCATCTGAAAGGAGACGCTCTACAAAGTGTCATTGTGTACTTCATTCATTATACTTTCCATCATACCTTTTTAAATTGGTTGTCTGCACGTTGTAAAGAAATTCGATTAATAAGACTTATTAGTGACGTCGGTTTATCAAAAGACTAGATAATAGATACATGCAGCGGCTTGCTAAAAATCGCCACCACCATACAACCACCTTATTTATTCCTGTCGCCACAATATCAGTGCTCGTTATTATTGTCGTCCGGATGGTAGAGTAGCTAGTAAGCTTACTCAAACGGCTTAACATACTAACCTCGGGCTGGAAACGTATCATTTGCACCTCTTTTTTATAGATACTAATAAAAAGGTGATGTTTACTTTTTTCTTAATGGAAATCCGTCTACTTGTTTGCTTTCTAATTTCATAATACGTTAAAACAGTACAAAATTAAATAACCCGACGCGATTTTAGTTTAAACATCGTTACGAAAGGGGCCGGGGAAGAATAAATTTGTTGTTACGCAGGCGTCGGGCGGAGCGATCAAAGCACCGCCCTATAATGACCGAAAAACTATGATGTTCGAGTTTTGACCTTCAGATTTTATTCAACACTTCATTTTTATATACGGTTTTAATGTATACTGTCTGGACCTTAATAATTATTGTGTCCATCCAATGTGTATTATTTTATTGTTATGGTAAAACCGCCGCATAGGTCTGACCAAAGAAAATGTATTTATGTGTAACAAGCCGTAGACGAAATAGGGAGGGCCAATCTTTACGAATCATAGAGCCAAGATTTTATTTGCTGTTAAGTGTATCTGTAACTGCGATACAAGAATAAAAAAAATATGGACACTGACCATACAAATGGTACTTGTGCACGTTGACGTATTATAAACTGCCATCGAATCGGACTCTTGGCCTCACACCAAGAAGATCCGGCAAAAGAAACTCAGTTAGCTTTTCTTTTCTTATTACCTATCTTTTTTACACTATCTATGGCTACTTATATGCCATCATATTTCTTAGCTCATACAAAAACTTAGTGGTACCAATTGCCAACCGCAAAAATTCCAAAAAGACACGACTTACGAACCATTGCAAAATGAGGGTACAAATTATCTTAAGGTCGGCAAAGCATCTGTGATACTCCTGCTATGATATAATTCGCCTGATAGGGCAACCCATTTGTTCGCTTACCAAACATTGAAGGTATGATGGATTTAAGAATTAACCTAACTATTCCGACTTTTGTATAGGTACTAGGAATAAATTGAGAAACTGGTTAGACTACACATTTTTTCTCTGTATTAAAAAAACAAATCTTGTAACGAATCAGGAATCTTTGTCAAGGTTTGTTACAAATGTTAAAACATTTTTCTTCTCATTATGTTTTAGTTAAAAAGAGCAAGCGTCCGCTCGCACTTTGAATAACATGAGCAAAACAGTTGCTCATATTATAAATTCTCAATAATGAAACGCACAGGAGCGCCTAAAATCTCATGACAGAAGGCCTAGGCAACCGACTAATATTGTATATAAATTCAACCAGATAAAATGTATTCATGGTAACAAACAAATAAATTTACGAGAAACCAAACAAAATATTTTTGTTTTGAAGGGTCATAATGGGCTATTTTTAAATATCTTTAATGTACTAACAAAACTCTTCTAATATTTTAAAAATGTATGTGCTAAAAATAGCAAAAAACACGAGTGGTGAGTGTATCTACGCGTTATACCTAACCTACATGCAAGAGATAAGATGAAAATTACAGTCATAAAATCGCATGTGTGAACGAGTGATTGCAACACGTAATAATTACTACGTATATTACTTGGCCTAATTAAAACGAGGTGAAAGTTTTTGCTACATATAAATCTTATAAATTAGTCTTCTAGAGCGATTGCGAAAAACTGTCTCAAATGAGACACTAAACGTGATTTTTTATCCTGTTATCACTTATGGGTCTAAACTTAATCATAGGCATGTATACAATTGAACAAAATGGAAATAATTTGTAGGTATATTCTATAGTCTATACCAGCCTTTCCCAAAGTGGGCGATAACGCCCCCTTGTGGGCGCTGGAAGCCTAGAGGGGGCGGTATAAATCTTGAAAAAAAAAGGTTTTTTTTTAAACTAGGCGCAACAAATATGTTATTGAGGTTATTGACAAGAAAAAAACGAGGGGGGGGCGCTACAAAACAACTGATTTTCAAAGTGGGCGTTACATGAAATAAGTTTGGGAACCTCTGGTCTATACTCTACAGTACCAAGTACAGACAATTCTGTACTTGGTTGAATTTCACTGTCTATTTGATAAAAACACACTATATACTTTTTCACAGACATTTTTTAGTGCAGGGTTATTTACTTTATAAGTAAATCAGTGTCGCTGTTTGAGTAATTATCGGGGCTACACATTATTGCTATTAAAATATAAATCTTTGTAGAACTTTTTTTTCAATACAAACAATGTTGTAAAATAAACTTGTATTTATAATTTCATGCAAGTTTAAGTTATAGCCCTCGAGATAGAAGAGAGAATTATAAAAAGCGAGAATGCTTAGTTTATGAAATCATTCAATTTTTTTTAGAAAAGTCTGTATGAGTGTTTGTATTAAATAAGAAAAGTTGCATTGAGAAAAAGTACGTCTATATCAAATTGCGTCTTCTACAGTCGCCTTCAGCTGTGTACTATATCTATATATTATATAAATCGATATCACGTATTAACGGATACATAAGGTTTTCACCGCTTTCAAAAATTTATTAAAAGGATTATTGTAAATTATGGTATTATATTACAATTTTTCATATTATGAAAAACCATCCTACGACATATAAGTATATAAAATCATTCCATCCTACTTACGTCTCTTCAATTAAATCCGTCGTGAAAGTTTATTTGATCTCATCTAAATTTAAAAATAAAAATTTTGTAAGTATTTTAATGTTTAAAATTGGAAAAATGTGATTGCTTAACTTTTAAATTTATTTAAGGTAAAGATTTTAAAGTATTGCAATTAAAATTGTTTAAGCAAGAAAATAAAAACTTAATGTTTGTCTTTTCAAGGCCAGTGATTTTGATATTAATTAGTCAAAAAGTTATATTGTGACTGTTAACATAAGTAATGAGACTTTTAGAATGTATTTAAATAATCCTTAACATACACATTCTCAAAATTTATTGAAGTAAATAAATTATACATATGTCCATTTTTTCATATAATCGTATCATTACGACTCATTTACACAAGGATAATTTTCGCTTCAAATCAAAGTTTTGTGTATGGTCAACATATAATTACAATGGTTGACAACTACAAGAGTAGTTGATAAAATAAAATAAATTTAAGTTATCGAAGCTAATTATAAGTAGTATATAATTATTTTTGTAATGTTTGTTTTTTTTATATTGTCGTTTTTGAACCATTAGGTACTAGTTTTGAAGGTCTAGGAAATAATAGGGTTATTACTTTTTAAATAGGAACGCAATCTAATTGTGTTTATTTTTTTTAATAATCGCGAGGAATTAATCTTGTGTAAACGAAACGATGTCCATATTGTTCGTCCAAATATACAACCATCTTTAAATGTTAGCTTCAACCATTTTAATGTTAAGTGACATTGAGCTAAAGAAAATAGTTATAGATTTGAGATAAATGTGCTATATATTCATTCATGTGTATTCTAAGTATGTACATAACTTGTATATAAATATAGATATAGTGTTGGTTTTGAATATGACTTTGCACAATAGGGATTCCATACAGTTGTTTTGAAACCTAAATATGTGCACATTCTCATAAACATTGTTAGATTATTTTTATTACAATTTATAATTTAACCTACATGTTTTTAAATTAGTTAAGGTATATGTCTACTTCTTCTGTAGTAAACTCTCGCGAAAGACACTCTCACTGGAAATCGGATGCATATTCACTATTCTAAGACAAAATTGTCTATGGGAGAAAAATACATAAACCAAATGATAAAGAACATTCGCGCGTTTCGAAAAATAACATCTATAACTCACTTTCGGTATTTCTGTAACTTTTTCAATTTTACCTTTCAGCAATTTAGGTAAAAGGCGAATTTTTATTAAACTAACGTATTTCAAATAAATTGTCGTGTGGTGAAATAATGCATTTCAAAGATTCATCACTAAAACTTTGAATCATATGTTTCAGATAAAACTTACTCCATTTGTACTTATTTATTATATATTATAGAAAAAATGGTATTAAATCGACTTGTCGGTATGTGTCTGTCTGTAGTATCATAACTTTTGATCGGATAGACCAACAACGAAAAAAAAAACAAATTACGAGCTGGTATGCTATTATTGAATGATAACTAGACCATATAAAAATTAATAAATATTATGCTATTCGAACATGCGACTGTTTTAGATAAGTGGACATACACCTTAACTGGTTGAATTTTATCAGTGGGTTAGGAATATTATGTATTCTGTTACATTTATTTTAATTCTAACTATTGTTTTACTTCATTCTTGTCTGTTTTAAATAATCATAGATATAAGAAATGTATACGCTTCTCCCTTATCTAAAAATAAGCAAATACTTAGTCAAATATTTACGAAAATTCAGACTATTCAGAATATTATCAAACAAGAGAAGGTTCTTAGTGCTCACTGTAAATTTGCTTGTATAATAGTGCACTCCAAACGGAAGCTGGGATAGTTCATTACACACTTGTCCAAACACAGACATTAATAAATAAGTACCTACCTAGTATTGTCAATCTTCGTTATCCACTGGGCCTTGTTTGTTTTCCCGTGTTGGTCCTGTGTGAAATAGACCATCTGCCGTCCTGTCATGCAGCTCGTAAAAGGCGAGCAAAGGCAAAACGGGTCATTACCCACAAGACTACCGTAGGTAAGTGCTGTGCACCAACTTGCTTGAGTAGGGATCCACAGCCTTACCTATTCATGCCGACATAATAACAATGTCATGTTCCGGTCCGGAGGGTATAGTAGACGGTAGACTTGCACAATTGCCGAAACACCCCAGCCATAGGTCAGCGGCGCACCTATAATATCTATGGTGTTTATAGCTGTAGTTATTTCTTACCGCCAGAGGAGCCGCGTGCTTGTTCGCTGTCTTTTGTCACAAAAAAACAAATCTGACTGACCGATGCTTTTAGTCCAGGATTTTACTTTAAACATAAGTCAAAACTAGGCATTCTGTAAATTATTTTATATCTATGATTATATCACAATATATATGTTCATGTTGTTCGTTTAAATATGTGAGCTTAGAGAATGGAATGTCTTCGAAATTTACTGTGTATCTACCTATTTGTCTGCCAGCTAATAAGAAGCATCAGAGGCTTCACTGCACGTTTTAATGCAATATTTCAATACGTGTATTTCAAACTGCGACTTAACAAATTGTAATATTAAAAAAACATTGAATCATAGCGCCATAGACTATTTATTTAAACATTGACATTGACAACAGGTGAAAGCTTTCTGCGACTGCATCAGGATTAGTACCACCATTTTCCAGGTTTCTGTTTCTGTAAAAAAACTTACACCTTCGGTCTAACTATACCGTCTTATTAATAAAAATCGCTTACTCCAAGTATCATCCAAGCTTACAACTGCATTTGTTATTCCCTGAAAACTTAAAACATAAACACGATGTAACCGTAAAATAATAGCACATTCTTAACGAGGGGTTAACGCTGGTGTTATGGCAACACAAAACGTATTTTTGTCCCATTTGGCGGGAACGTGTAAAAGGACTAGGGCTCTTTTTTACGATTGTCTCCAATCTTACAGATTAAAGAGTCAAAAAGTAGAAAAAACTTAACATTTAAATTGTTTTATTGAAAACAGTGTAACACAAAAGTAAGAATCTGTGATTTCAACATTTTGTGTAGGTCATTGAATACAAATTTTGGTTTGAAAAATGAAGAAAATGATTAGCAGTACAGACAAGATATGAGACTGGGTGAGGGAGACGATTTATTGAAGAAAAGCTAAGAAAATACATAAAAAATGTTTGGGACATTGTTGAAACCGCTTTGGGTTTTCTACCTAAGGAGTCAAACAAACTATTTTTCGAAATAAAACTTGCTTAACACAAAGAAAAAAATAAAAGGGGTTAAATATGCATTTGACACATTATAAATAACCATGTTACATTTTATGTTTATTAAGTAATTTATCGTAACTTAAGACAGCAATTTTCGACTTTGGGAAAAATGTAAAAAATATAATAAGAGGCAGTATGGCAATTGGTCTTAGTGTCTCTGAAGTGGAAAATTATTTTAATTGTTATTTTTTTGTTTTAGGTAAAATACTTTACGTCCATACTTTTTTTAAATTCACCTTCAATAACACAATCAAGCACCGCAAGATAATTACTCTAACGACTTTTTAAATGGAATACAGTACCTAATCTATTATCGGAAATTTGAACTTAATGTCAAAAAAATCAATTCTAACTCTGTCACTAAACCATGTTTGGGCATGGACTATACTTTAATCAGAGATTATCTTCAAAGTTGTTTACTCGCTCTCTACTCCATGTTTATTAATAGTGAATATGTGTAATGTCACGCTTTAAAGTAAAGTTATACACGTTTATTAATAAGACGTATATGTAACTTCCATCGTGAAATCTTGGTATAATTCTAATTTTTAAGTATCATTATCAGCAGCAGAAATGACTTGCACACTTTCAGAGTATTTGTATGCTTGAAAACAAGGGAACGTGTACAAATGATTTAAGCTATACCTGAGGTAGTCTAATCAGAAATAACACTAAAAGCACTTGTATAACTGGAAGTTCAGTTACCTGTTAGCCTAATGTTACATAATCGCTTTTGCTGTAAGTTTAACCACTGTCACTGAATGACGTTTGTGTCATGGTTCACAAAATGTGTGGATTAAATGTCAGACACCGCCTTACACGCTAGGTTATCCGTCAGTCAATGTACCTAATTAACGTGTTAAAGCTGACAACAAAACCAATCGTGTAATGACCCGCCTATGTTTCAATTCATTTCTTCGGATTTGTTGTTCAACTAGTTTATTATCTGTCCGAGCGTGAGAATGAACGGACGTCTGGTTCCATACATGACGGCATTACTATAGAAAAGAGCATTGCGGCTACCTTGCGACCAGTTGACTGATCTGTACGCATATACCTAATGCAATTCTCAAAAAAGGCGACATACACAGATGAGATGATAGTGGGGCG
>NJDC01004007.1:108454-127639 GCA_002245475.1 Calephelis virginiensis
AGTAAATTGGAACCTGATATTAACAAACTTATTAAGCAGCATCAGTTTCATCCATCACATTAGTTTTTATATAAGGATTTTTTTTTATTTTAGTTATATTTTTAATAAAAGATACTCTGTTTTAATACCATAAAATTGCATTTCAATAATCATTGGCAGGTGGAACCCGTAAGAGTTAACTTGAGACCTAAGCACCGTTGTATGTAACTGAGCTCAGGTTTTAAGTTGCGGGTTATAGTAAAAGTTTCGTTAAGAATTCTCCGTTACTATACATTATATACATATATAGTCACAATAATTAATTAAACTAATTTGAAGTTATGGTGGTTTTTAAATAGGTGAAAAAAGGGGGGCGCTAAAAAAATATTTATTCTCAAAGTGGGCAGTAGACAAAATAAGTTTGGGAACCACTGGTTTTAATTATTGATATCGCCATAGCGCTAGAGCTTGCCGTTGTAAAAGACTAGGGCGTAAGATCCTAGTCATCAGACAGCACCAGTGACGGTGATGAAGAGATAGCTGCTTGTTCGCTGTCGTAAAATGTAAAAAAGCTTTAAAATAAATTTTAAAAGTAAAAATCCAGATGAATTTTTTAAATTGTAGAAAATATTTCCTTTTCCCCGTGTTGTTTCGAGTCCGCTGAATAGAGTAGACCATCTGCCTCTTTGGCAGGCACTCATGAGAGACAAGCGTAGGGTGAATAGGTAAACTACCAACAAGATAACTGGTGGTAAAATGCTGCCCGGTTAGGGATCTATCGCCCCACATATTCGAGACGCATCATGACTCTATTATGTTCCAATTCCAATCCTACCAACAGGACAGCGATGCACCTATAACGTCTGTGGTGTCTAGTCTAAGCCACGGTTGTTTCTTACCATCAGGAGAGCCGTGAGCTGGTTCTCTGTCCTTATAAATAACAAAAAATCTTCAAGGTCGTCGTCTCTGGATGTTAAAGTAGTTAACACTGCATTACCAACACAAGCTGAGACGCTAGCCTTTTTGTCAAATCTAATCTCATACGAGTACTATGTCTTCTCTATAGTCTGTTGGTCTAGCGTCGGGCTGACTTCTTGAGGTCACGGGTTCGATGCCCAGGTCAACAAAACAAAAAAATAGAAATAAAATGGATTGGATGGCTTGACGTAAGAAACGCGTAGATAGATATCATAGTTCGCACAGCGTTTTTTCATTACTTAGCCAAGTAAGCTTCTTGAATACGGGTGTTAGTGTCTTCGGCTAGTCGTGGGTGCCCTGGTTGTGCCTACACCGTCTTCGGGGGTATTAGCGTGAAGCTACTTTTTTAGTCTCATACCAGAACATAACTGCGAACACTGGGTTTATGGCATCAAAAAATGTATCGAATAAAAGATTTTTTAGGCCTTTTCAGCAATTTCAGTGCTGTATTTGCATGAAGTTATTTCATTAAAGATGAGGTCTTGATTATACCTACTGATTATGTCCATAAACTGAAATTTATCAGCGATGTTTCATAAATTGTTAGAAATTACCCTATGTCAAATAAGTATCATTATCTAAAATCGAGTTGCTACCAACTGATTTATTTATATTCCGAAGATGAGTGAATTTTTTGCTACTTTAATTAAAGCTGGTCCGAGTTCTATGTAAAAACCCTGTACCTACCCTTCTTTTACCCGCTACGCTACCCTCCAGAACAACTTTCTAACAGGACAAGTAGCTTCGTAGCGCTCGACCACCAGGGGTCACATCATAAAAGCTGCCAGGCAGAGGGTCAGACGGTCTAATCTACTCAGTGGACCCGGACTGACACCAACAATACTAAAACAAAATGTTAACAGCTGTTCGTGTATGGCAGACTTTCCATCAGGTGAACTGGTTGCTCATTTGCCTCCTATTCTAAAAAAAATACTGTACTAGCGACACGTTATGCTGACCAGTTGATGTTTGTATTACCTAAGTAAACATATTATATTTTTACATTTTCCTTTCAAAAAGTAGTATCTCCACGCTCGCATTCCTAAACAGGTAGGCAGAGGTACAACCAGGGCAACCACGACTACCAGAAAACATAACAGCCAGTTTCAGAAATGTCAATCAAATTTAATTTACGATTTATTTCTAGATCACAGCCAAGAAGCTGATAGATGGAACCAGTTGTTTAAAGTGAGTTCGGTTTTAACGAAACCTCAACAAAATATCACTTTTGATTCGCTGATTTTATCGGACAATTAAGCTTTGGGGACCCCTGTTCACGGCCCGCCTAGCTCTATCGTAGCTACACCACTAGAAGTCAGTAGATCTACCTACTCTTAAGCCACATCAGGCAAGTTGTCGTAGGACTCTATTGACTTATAAAAACTGCTATAATCAACAATAAAAACGATGACTAGGCACGTTTGACGAGTTGTCTGTAACATTTACATAAGCAAGTGAGGTAAGTTTTGGATAATGTCGGCACCGCTAAATTAATAAGGTAGGTAGGTACCGACTTATTTACCCGTGTTGTCTGGATTTTTCCGTAGCAGACCTGTAGGGTTACTTTTGAATCTCGCTTTCATGCAAAATTATAAATTGGAATCTGATTTGTGTCATTTTGTACTCTTGAATACAATACTCGCGAATTATTAACCGCCTCGTGAATGGTCGATGAGTATTTAGCGTACACGCTTAACTCTGCCGACAAACCACGAGGCTCGGGTTCAATTCCCTACGAGGCAGGCATTTGTGTAATGAATATAGATTTATTTAAATTTATTCTGGCATTTATTTAAGTTTTAATTACATGTATTAGTATCATTGTCTGATACCCATACCACAAGCAAATTCCTAATTTGCTGACTTTGAGGCTAGGTCAATTATTGTGTAATTTGTCAGTAGTTCCAGAAATATTAATTTATTACTATCTGACCTGGCGAACTTCGTATCGCTTGACATTAATAGGTATGAACAGTTTGTGTAAATTAAAGCATTTTCTCTGCAACTTTCCAAATTTTTCTCTTCGTATGAATTTTCTCCTGACTATAAACACAACAAAAAACAATTATCAAAATAAGTTCTTCCGTTTAGGCGTAATGCGATGACTAGACGAAATGAGGATTAGATAATTTATATACATTTCATTCATTTACTAGCAGCCCGGTACGTGCTTTGCTAAGTATATGACCGCAAAAATGATATAACACAACAAAAAAAAACAAAGAAACAAACTACTTACTGAATAAAGTTTCAACATGACAGAAAAATACCCATTAACAAAACGATCCGCCATTTATTGAATTCACTTGTTACAAAAAAAATGTGATAAATGAAGAACCTTATATTAGATATAAATGAATATTTTATGGACGAAGTACATATAGATATTAATTAATAAATTGTGTCAGTAGTATTTATAGGCCATGATCAGCATAAGAAGAGCCGTGCACTTGTCCTTATCGTTTAAATTATCGCAAAATTAAAAAAAAACGATAGACCCTGACAGCAGCTGACCATGATTTAGCTAAGAAATATCTCTACCTATATTATAAGCATACCGATGCACCATTCTTCTATCTAAACTGACTAACTGCAATGAAACATACAAAACAATACCTAATGGTCTTGTACACTGATCAAACACTAGGACTGTCTTGTATGACAGGCCTTATAAGTAACTATTATTATTTTAGTTTCATTTACGTCAACAGAGGGAGCAACTATTGCTTATATTTGCGCCCTCTATTGGTCGCGATGGCTTATTTAATTTTTATATTTGTTTTTTTTTATTGTACAAAAGATGAACACTTTATATTATGACAGCCAAACATAAAATATAAAAAAAAAACAAATTACTATAGATATAAATTTAAAACACACTAAATAATGTAAATTAATAATAACCAAAACAAATTATAAAATATCTTCAAAAATAAAAAGATGTATATTTAATGCCGTTGTAACCAAGTAATTAAATGTTATTATCTAGATAAAGTGTAACTCCATTGAAAACCTTTATTTAAAATTTGGAAAGTAATAAAATAAATAATATGAAATTATTACGTAATATTATTAGAGCAGATAAGTCATACAGACTTATCTTTTTTGGTAACTACTTTTTACCTTTTTGTAACTAAAGTTTTTCACAAATGTGCAACATTAGACAGTTGTCATTGTTGTCAAAAAGGTTGTGGCCAAACAGGGCAAAGGTTTATCGTCGTAGTATTTTATTTACGCAAAATATGTCTGCAAATTCACCCCCAGGCAAAAGTGATGGTAAATTACGCTTCCTTAAATAGTTTGTTATTTTCTTAATACCTTTATCCTAATTTTATTTTTCTATAGGCGATGAATCCGGTGAAGGCTTAATCCCGCCAAATCCTATTGAGAGCTTAGGTTCAAGGATTCGTGACTTAGATGTTGATTCTATTCGACGATATTTGGCTCAAAAGTTGGGATTGTATGAACCGTCTGAACCAACTCCGGTAGAAAAAGTTTTAGACGAAGTTAATTTGGATGGTATAGTGAAATGGATTAAAAGTGACCGATGTAAAAATATAATAACATTGTCTGGCGCAGGAATATCAACATGTAAGTAGATGATAATATTTCTATGTAACGCAACTTAAAATATTTTCTAAAAGTAGAATGTATAAAAAATTCTAAATTGATGTTATTGATTAAATACTAATGCAAAAACTATTTGTATCCATGTATATAAGTATAATTTTCTAACTTTAGATAATATTATACTATTTATTCAGGTAATCTTTTAGAGGCAGACATAATATTATGTGAATTTCAAAAGAGACAATATTTGTGCAATTAAATTGACAATTTGCTGGAATGTCGAATCATAAAAAAGCTTATTTATACTTTTAAACTAGCAGCCTAAGCGGCCCGCAATGGAGGACATATTTCTGATTTTACCTAGTAGACAACTTACATTAGTAACAGGTTAATTGTAGCACTTGTCCCACGCTTAGGATAAATTTTTACAATTTTACAAACTAAGAGAAAAGTTCACCCCAGAATCATCAGAAAAAATAGGAAAATCAGAGTTGTTATATAGCCCTGATGATGCTTGTATAGCTAAACCGGTTAGCTAAACCATAAAAACAATAAAATATATATTGGAAAGTACAAGTGTTTCTAAATAAATTGTATCAAGAATAGAATTCCACCAAGCACCGACGATAAGAAGTATAGAAACTAGGAAAATCAATATATGTTCCTATACCAACTGCTATTGGCTTACAATTTCTTAAAGACAGAGAAGACTTCAGCTCAGGCAGGACTTGAAGATGTGTCTTGCTGACAAATGCTCTAACCGTTATATCTGCTGAGGATTCAAATGATGTTAAAAAAATTGTAAATCATCTACAATGACAATTCATTAATGAAGTATTACATAGAACTATGAAGCTTTGGGACATAACTGTCCCAGGAGTTGAAAAGAAAGAAATTAAAAACTTTTACAACACATGATTTGAATCCTCAGTAGATCACACTGTTAGAGCATTTGCCACTGAGGAAACGGATGTAACATTTGTCACTTTGATTTAAGTTTAAAAATTATGTATTTTCAAATAATAGAATGTTTTATTTGAATCATTCAAAATGGAATCTACAGATATCAGAACAATCTTGAATACAAAATATTTTATTTGGGGATGAAGGTATGGATAATATGGTCCGAATATGGTCTGCACTTCTTTCAACTTTTTAAATGTAAAAAAGTAATTATATTGCTTTAATAGTTAGATATATTTTGTCACAAAGTTTTTTGGTACATTCTTTAATATTGTAGAACATTTTGTTCTTTTATCTTTAATGGTTTTGAAAGCGCATGGGATGAAAGACATTTTATATATTTTATTAAAAAAGTTAAATTTTTTAAACATGTGATACATTATTGTAGTTTTAGTAGGGGTCCCTAAGGTTTTCTAACAGTAAATGTAGCCTATGTTCATCAGTGATAATTTAACATTTTAGTGGTAAAAGAACTTTTCCAATAGTTTCAGTAGTCTTTGAATTTATTTGTTGCAAACATGCAAAAATACATAACTTGCCTCTTTATTAATAGTGTAATGTAGATAGAAGTTCTGGTACCTGAATGAAGCTGGGCCGGGTCGCTAATGCACTATAAATACAGCATGTGCAACTGTGCTTTTGTTATTTTCTAGAGTAGATAGGTAGGTATTTTATTTAGAAAGTTTTTTTAAAATTTCATATTGTCTTTTGAATGGATTGTTTGATTTGGATAATTCAAAAATAAACAGTATTGAATATAAAATTATTTGTTTGGATAATTATTAATATGCAAGTATGATAACACGGTCCGAATATGTTCAGCATTTCTATCAATTTTAAAATTTAAAGAAGTAGTCATAATACCTTAATTAGAATAGTTAAATATATGGTGTCACTATGATTTTTGCACATATTGATATGATCTTTAATATTTTAGAAAATTTGTATTTTTAACGGTTTTCGTAGTGCACGCAATGAAGACATTTTATAGCTAATTTTTACACATTGGGTCAAGTAAAAAATATAGGCAGTGATAACGCAGCATTCTAATGGTGAAAGGATTTTCTGAATCTATTTAGTAGTCTTTGGGCTGATTCTATAAACATTAAAAAATGTTTCCTCTTTATTAATAGTGTAGATTTCAACTTTTCAATACTGTTGGTTAAGTAGACCTGGTTCGGCATTTAACAACTAATGAAATCTGATATATCTTAGAGTAATTATTATTAACTTGTTATATCGTTATTAAGTTTATTAACAACCATACTCATTAAACCATAACACCATAATGATGACCACCAATGTTATACAGGTTGGCAATGCTTCAATTATTCCACTAATGTCTTCAGTTATTGGATGTGAAAATCTATATGCTTGTTTACCTTTCAATTATCATAAATACTTGTGCATAATTATATACATATTCACAAACACAGGCATTGAATTAAAAAACTAAATGCAAGACTATAAATAATCATAATTTTTATCTTTTCAGCTGCTGGAATACCAGACTTTCGTAGTCCAGAAACAGGGTTATATCACAATCTCCAGAAATACAATTTACCAGAACCCCAAGCTATTTTTGAAATCAACTTCTTCCGACAAAACCCTAAACCATTTTTCACACTAGCAAAAGAATTATTTCCCGGAAGTTTTAAACCTACAATTTCTCACTACTTCATAAAGCTTCTATATGATAAAGGTAAGAATAATTTTATATGTATTTAGTATAAACCTAAACTATAAAATGTGAAAAAGTGTTTATTTGTCTTAAATTCACTACTTTGCGAATAGCTAATTGATTGAGTGTGGTACACAGGATTACTACAACTTTCAGACTTATTATACTCTATTTCTATTATCATACTCTGATAGCTCAAGTGGTTGCTGTAGTACACCAATAAATCTTAAAAATACAGGTGGAGCATTTTTAAGAAAAAATACATTTACCAATAAATTCCTTGTGTCAGTATATCAGATAATTTTATTTGTTTTTCAGGGCTTCTGTTACGTCATTACACACAAAATATTGATACATTGGAAAGAGGGGCTGGCATCCCAGCTGATAAACTTGTAGAAGCCCATGGAACTTTTTTCACTTCTCATTGTCTAGAATGTCGGAAAGAGTATTCCTTAGAATTCATCAAGGGTAAGTACATATTTTATGGCATTCTTGTCATTTGCTCGTCTTATGGTTGGGCCTTACAACATTCAGACAGAGAGTCAAGGGAATCAGGGGCAAATTGAAACATTGTCTGTCAGTGTATGAGCTCTGTATCTTCAACCACGCAAAATTCAAGATCTTAATTGTGCTATAGAGCGTCAAATCTAATTCCGTTAAGAGACATTTAAGATTATAGAATTCCTTGCATTAACATTATGAGCAAATATATATATAAATTCAGTACTTTCATTCCAGAGTTTATTAAACTATAATAATTGTGATGCATGTCGAATTTCATCCTTGCATATATATAGTTATTATTTTTCCAGATTTAATATTTGCAGATCAAATACCAATTTGCACAGATTGTCCAGGTGTAGTCAAACCTGACATAGTGTTCTTTGGAGAAAGCCTCCCCGAGAGGTTCCAGCAGTGCCTACAACAAGACTTTCAGAAATGTGATATGCTTATAATCATGGGTTCATCACTTGAGGTTCAGCCGTTTGCTTCATTAATTGATATGTAAGTTCTAAATAATCAAACAACTTTTAGTGAACATGTTATTTTCTCAAGTTTTACTTTCTTCAGAATTATGTTGAGAAATCTTATTCACACACAAGTTTAAAAGTTTTTGTACAGTTTGCTGGTAGCTGGTAGGTGATGATAGTTGGTTGATAAACTTTCTCTCAATAATAGCACTTATAATGTCTATACAGAAAATGTATTTGCTTGATTTCTTCCAATCCAACAAAAAAATTGTTGTCATTCCATAAAAATTCCCACAATCCCAAAAGAAAAATTCTTAAAAATATAACTGTTTTGAATTCTGTTTTGAACATTATTATACTCTATATTATAAAAACAGCAGATGATTTTATTAACGGGTATCAAAATCTCTTAATTTAGATATTATTTGCTAACACATTTTGATAAAGAAATTATTAAAAAAATTAAATATATATTAGGAAATATTTCTTATATTTTTCATAATATTCAATCCAAAAGGACTTTAAAAAAATTAATATATTAATATCCCTGAACAAGTTACACAAACTGAATCTAACCCCAAAGTAAGCAAACTATATGCTTGTATTATAGGTGTTAGCCAATGCTTGTAATACATAAAAATACTTAAACAGATACCAGAATAATTTTGATAAACACCCAGACCCGGAAATGCAGATGTCTAAATGTTCATCACACAAATGACTGCTCC
The DNA here is from genome assembly GCA_002245475.1 of Calephelis virginiensis. Taxonomy (NCBI): domain Eukaryota; kingdom Metazoa; phylum Arthropoda; class Insecta; order Lepidoptera; family Riodinidae; genus Calephelis; species Calephelis virginiensis. Next base: position 117,325 of record NJDC01004007.1, read on the forward strand.
CCAATGAATTAATTGAACCCGAGCCTCGCGGTTGGTCGATAGAGGTAGACGCGTACGCTAGCCACTCGACCAACAGTACTTAAACAAAATTGCAAGCCCTAAAGCTTTTTGTGACAGGTTACTTGAGCATTCAAGGCAAATTGGCGCTTTTAATTTAAAACACATAAATATTGTGCTTTCCGTTTATCTGTGTATTGATAAACATATTTTATAATTTGTTTAATTATTTTCTTTATATATATTCTATGATTTATTTCGTCAGTTTCCACGTTGCTACATTGGTCGTTTGATATATTTCAATCGTCCGACAGACCCTAACCGCCGTCCAATAGCAGTATAAGTAAAGCAAAAAAAATTGAAAAATCACTTAACCTCCTAACAGAGGTCGTTTAGATTCATTTTAGTATATTTTTCCTCAGCTGTAAAGGTAATAAAAGACGATAGGAATAAACAAGTCTATACAAAACTACAGTGCAAAAATATTTACCATTTTGGCGTTGTAATTTTGGCGGGAAATTGCAAATTAAATCATTTTATTTGGATTTAAGTATGGATTTCCGCAAAGTAACGCCTTCTTCTATCAATTTTCTATCAATATTTACTATGATTTGCTCAACACAATCTGTGAAGCAGTTAAGGGTTAAATATTGCAATGAAATGAAATTTATTTATTGACTGAATATGTCTACATAGCATAACAACATGTTCTGTCTTGGTATTGGCACACCAACTTTTATTGTATACTAGCTGCTACCTGCGGCTTCGCCCGCGTTTTCATAGAAACCCGGTGTGCGATCGGGATTAAAAATAGCCTATATGTTAATCCAGGTCACAATCTATCTGTCTTCCAAATTTCAGACAAATCCGTTCAGCCATTCGAGCGTGAAAGAGTAACAAACATCCATACATCCATACTTACAAACTTTCGCATTTAATAGGACTATGTTATTATTGTATTTTAGATAATAATTAAAAATAAAATAAAATAATTGTATCAGGGTACCAGACTGGTGTCCAAGGCTGCTAATCAATAGAGAAAAAGCAGGCATACGGTCTCCCTTACTGCGGCTATGGGGCATTTCTGGTGGCGGTTTACAGCTGGATGAAGAGTCTGTTAGGGATGTAGCGAGACTCGGAGATTGTGATGACGGCTGTCAAGACCTTGCGGATCGACTGGGCTGGGGGGTAAGTCGCTAAATAAATTAAAATGTTATACGTAACATTTCAATTGACTTTTCAATCACTCTTTGCGGCAAAAAAATGTTTTGACGATAATATTTTCTTATAGATGTTGACAATTTCATTTGAAAATTCACCATAAATCTTAGTCCAAAGTCCTGGATACTATTGTAATAGTAATACCTTGGAATCAATCTTAGTGTGCAGGATTTAGTGAGTTGGCAATACCTACTGTCGTCAGACTTAAGAGTGAAGATAATTATTGTTTGTACATTGTTTCTGGGCTTTGTTTAGCATAAATCAGCTTCAACGTTTTTATCTGTGTTAATTAGATAAAAACTTGATTACTATTGAAAGTGAACTGTGAGACCTTTTGATAAAAAATGTGTTTAGTTAAACTTTACTATCTAAGAAGGTTAACCGCAAGAGTTCTTTAATATGAGTTATCATAAATATGTTATAGGAAAAGCTCAGGGCTAAGTAACAGTTGCTTTGATACATTATTAGATTTGCCGTTGCGTTATTGTCAATTAGTTTATGAAAACAGTCTGACGGATTTTTGGATGGTAGGTAATACATACAGTTTTACATCATCCTTACCCATAAATTTTAGGGTGTGCTGACAAATGCAAGACTTCATTTAGAGACATCCTAGTTCAGTTTCTCAATTTGTGTAATATGTTTAGGTGTATTTATTTGCTTGCAAACTAATTATATATTTCAAGACGCAATCTCCTTCCAGGATGAACTTCGTGCATTAGTAGCGCAAGAACACGAGAGATTGGAACGTGTAGGACATCTGGCCACTCCTCACGCCCCGATACCAATACTGGAGACAGTTGTCCCCGTACCCAGTCTTCCTGCTGACCCCAAACTATAAATGCATTTACAAACCAATTTTCTTATCAGGTAGTTTGTTTATACTCTGCTTGCCTGATACAATCTTGCAAAACTTGTCTTATGCTTTAAGCTGACAGTCAAAGAGTAATTGTATTTGGAACTGTTATTTGTAACATACATACAACGGCATTTCCCCTTTCGTTGGTAACTGGATGTAATTATCCACATGTGGACAATTACATCCACATACTGGATGTGATCATCCCAAAACTGTTAACACTGTTATATAATGGTAGCTATACTGTATATAATTGTCCCCAAATTCATAATACTGTTATATAATAGTAACTATACTGGATGAAATTGTGCCTAAACTGTTAATAATGTTATAAACATACTCCCCAAACGATTATGCAGTTTGTTAGTTTCAAGATTTTATCATTTTACCTCTTTTTTCGTGCGCGGAATACATTTTAATCGACTCCAAAAACGCGAATGTTATCTGTTCGACTGTAATTTTTTTTTGTATGTTTGTAACGTGTTAGCGGATATATTTTGTTGTTTCTTTTTTGGAAAGGCGATTTGGGCCCATATAAATTTGATCATAGTAAGACTAGTGGTTTTTGAGTTATGTTTAAGAACCGCGAGTTGGTCCGGGTCTTTTGTGTCGAATACACAATCTCCCTTTCTGCCAGGAAGCTAGTATGAGGCGAACATAGGCTTATTATTTAATCTAATGTTTATTTATCGCCTCTGTGTCTAGCGTACGAGTATTGGACTAAACTTCATGAGGATGTTTCGATCCCCGGATTGGACAAAAAAAAGAAAATTGTCTTTTCCATTTTTTAAATAAAAATATAGTTGGTCGGGATTAGATATATGTCCGGTTAGCTATAGGCTTGCCACCTATCACATTGAGAACTTATTGTCTTCGGCTAGCGGTGGTTGCCTTGTTGTGCTTCTGCTTCTTCGGGGATATGGGCGTGAAGATACTTTTACTTAATTTTTATTTAATTATAAGGGCCAGAAAAGCGTACTTGATTGTTTTTAGAACTGTCAAATGAAAAATTAAATGCATATCCTCATTATACCCTCTTCTCCCCCCCCCCCCCATCTCATAACTCCGGAACAGCTTAAATTCCACACTAAAATAACTGCATAAAAATGAAATGCTTGATCGTATATGGAGTTTAAAGGGATAATGTATAAGCATTTTTAAAGCTACTTATTAAAATATAATACTAAGATATAAATTATAAGATAAGCTCTTAAATAATACTTGTTCCGTACACACAACGAAACTGTTTTTCAAATTAGTTTGAATAGTAGATGCTATGTACCATAAAGTCCTCTTCTGTATACCTCCATTGTGCATAATTGAAAATAAATGGAAAATACTTTTTTTTAGCCGAGTATAAAAGATAAACTAAATTTTGCGCTGTTTGCCGTATTAAGTATGTTATATTATGGCATTTTGAAATACAATTCTATATACAAAAAAGTTAACTATCTGATATCTGCTAAGAATTTTTATAGCAATGAGAGAATCTAACACATAATTTATATTTTTAATATAATTTAACCCCCTTTATTCGTAAAAATGTTAAATATCAATGTAAGTTAACGATCGGCATTCAGTAGCATGTATCCGTGAAACTATATTACAAGTGGAGGATACACTCCTAACAAAGACTCAGACAGACAGACAGACAGGATTTAAGGTACTCTTGAACACAGTAATAGCGGATTCTTAACATTTAGTTACAAATAGCCTCTGTGGTCTAGCTGTTCAGTTGTCGGACTTGAATGCATGAGGTCCCGGGTTCGATTCCTGGGTCGGGCAACAAAAAGAACATTGGGTTTTTCCATTTTTGTAATAAAAAAACACGTTTCTCAGGATTTTATATGAGCCCGGTTGGCGATAGGATTGCCACCTATCACATTGTGGGACTTAGTGTCTTCGGTTAGTCGTGGGGTGCCCTAGTTGTGCCTCTGCTTAAGTCTTCAGGGTTATGGGCGTGAAGATACTACTACTACTACTACTATTAGTTACAAATAAATTCGACGAATCCGATAAAATAACTTATTATGTACTATTGACTAAATGTTAATAATTCGCCAGTATTGTGTTAAAGAGTACCTAAAATGACATACTCAATTCCAATATTGTATGAATCGAGCTTCAAGAGTAACCCTTCAAGTCTCTGTTAATAGTGTAACCTGCAGTTGTATTATATCTTGATGACTAACCGATTTTGCCAATGTCAAGTTCATGTTAAATATAGTTTTTGTGTAATAATAATTGTTCCTGTCACTATTATTAATTTGTCATTTTCATATTGTATTACAATGACAAATATAATAATTTTAAAATACTATGTTAAGTATTTTATAAGGGTAAAATCTTAATTGCATTAAATATATTATTTATACATATACGTATGATAATGTAATAACTTGTATAGACGTGTAAAAAATAGTCTTGACGGAGGGTATACTATTATAATGAACATAGAAGGAGCTGATAAAATGTCCTAACTAAATAATTAAAAAAACTGTACTAGAATAAAGAGAAGCTTCGGTTAAATGTTCTAAGTCCAGCGAATGCTTCCAAACTACACAATAAAACACGATGTACGAATCTATTCTCATTTACCAAAAAATAAAAGCTGTCGACCAGAATCAGTTAGTCGGCTTACGGCGTGTCCTTTGTGATGTTGTCTTACGGCCAATGTTAATAATGTATCTCAATCTAATGGATTTCAAGCAATCTAGATAGCTGCGTATCCGGCGGCCTATCCCATACCTAATTGCCATATTTATCCTGTCCACAGATATGTTATTGCCAAGCGATAACATAAAATAGGATCAAAATATCAATCTTGGACAGCACTTTTTGGATTAGGATTGATTATTAATATTGGCCGTTAGAAACTATTAAGGTTTTATTGTAAGTTTGTTAACGCAAATATTTGGGTTAATTTTAAACGGATTTTGATGGTTATTTGTTGGAAATGATCCCGACATGGTCCCACATTTATTTTATCATGATCCGACGAGTGGTTTTTGTGTTGTACTCACATAACAATAATAATGCGCAAATTTTCATCATACCATAGATGGAAATTTATTCATTACTAGTGGTCGCCCATTGGTCGAAATTCGACCATAATACATTTTAATATCTTGTTGATAAGAACTCCATCTTGATTTCTCAAGACCAACTACTTTGTTTCCAAACTTGATAGTGCGCCATCTGTGATCTTTTATCGTTATCATCAATATATTTGTTTGTGTGTGTCAAATGCATGGTGGTGTGGGTAATTGATTTAATGTACTTTATATAAGCATTATTATTGAAAAATATTAGCGTTCTGCACTTCTCCTACACATGCTCCTTCGTCCGCGCAATTTTCGTAAAAAGGCGTCCAGTTTTGGCATTACGTATTAATATATAGATTAAATATAACTCAAAATGGCTAGTGAGATGATTATAAAATGTATATGAGACCATGTATGCGAACATGAGTGTATTATCGTGCAAATGAATTTAAATAAATAATTTATTTTCAAAAAAATGTGTAAATTGAATAATGTTTCCTTTCAATTTATTTATTGTATAGTTATTAGAAATTTTAGATGTAGAGCTCTATGAAGCAATAACTAAACTAATAACTTAAAATTTAAACAATTCAAATTGTATTTTCTCAACTATGTTTAAACAAAATATGTTTTTTCCTTGGAAATGAAGTTGATCAAAACCAATTCTGTCTCTGACAGGAGGAAAATTATTTATATATATTTTTTGCCTCAGATAATTGCAATGCTTTAGACCGATTTTTCTCTTAATATCTCAAACACGCTAAAATTGCAAAAACCGACTTGCATATAAGTTTACAGACGTTTTAACTTCAATAATTTATTTTCTGATACTGTCAGCGCAAATAAATTTAAAATTGTTATTTGAGACAAATTTAAGAGAAAATGAGAGTGAGAAAATATTTGTATTAATTCATATCAATATATTTGTTATTGCATATTTATAAAAAAAGGTGAACTTACTACATTACGATAACTTCTCTTTGATATATTTAGAAAAAAAAATTAAAACAGCTCGGGAAACATACCCACAGACTGGTCTCAAGGTGGAGGGGGGTTAGGTATAGAGCCCGTTGTCAATTATTAAGTTAGTAGAAAGTCGTTTTCGTTATAGTTTATTTGATTAATTATCACTTGCCACTGGTATGTTTAAACTATTGAATTGAATATTACCTAAGTTGAGAAAAAACAACTTTGCAATATTTAGAGGTTATCTGTTAATTTGTAATTATTTAACTTTATTAGATTAAGTAGTAATGTAATGTATATTAAATTGGGTTTTATGTAATAACATTTCATTTTCATATGTGAATACATGTTTTGTGATTTATGAATACTTAAAGGGCTTTTTCGTATTTTTTTAATATATAAATAAAATATATTTCAGTAATTGATAGTTGTGTTTTAGTTTTTATGGTATTCGAACTTTCTGCAAATATAGATCCGTAAAGTCAGTTACCCAAGATTTTAACGGCGCATTGCCAACCGATGCTGCAGTCATATACGTAAGTTAAGTTGTGCAATTTGGAAACCGGAACACGAAAGTGACAATCACTTACTTTTTAGTTTGTGGGACAAGTAAAGCGGTTTGTGCGAGTCGTAGCAGGACTCTACTACCTAAATTCAATGAATGAATACACTTACTATACTGATCTACTTACTACTGCAATAATATCAAGCAATACAAGTAACTAAATTATTCTCATAGTAATTTCCTTCCCGTCCTTACGTGATATTAATTCTTAATAACAATAACAATAAATTTATTTCTCTCTTACAATAGCCAAACAAAAACAAAGGTAAATATATCTTAAAAATGAAAGAAAAGCTGTAGTTTAAACCTGTTTATAAGAGATTGGTGCCAGTTTTAGGTATAAACCTGTGTTACAGGTCACCAATGCCCCCATATACTAATTAAAATTCTTAAAATGTATGTCCCATATAAACGCGTCGAATTTATTTTGAAAAAAAATCTCAATGTTTTTTTAAAATTGTTGAGAGAGTAGACTAGAAAAATGGTGAATTGTAAGGTGTTCGCAATACCTCGTTAAATATTATACATAGTAAATAAACCATATTGTAGGTCCGCAATATGTGTGTAGAATCCCGTTACGTAAAATCGGAACGAAATTTCGCCCATTGAAGCAAACCCACACAAATTCTGTATTAAAGTAAGTAAAACATGTTATGTAATGCATTTGATATTGAATTGAAAATCTTTTTTTCACTAGATCATACAATAGATACTTGTGACAATTCTAAAAATTATCACCTGTATCCAGTGAAAGAAACTCAGCGGCTTCTCTTTCTTTCCAATTCTTAATACTATTATATTTACAAGACATTGATTTGAGGAGCAATCAATCCCAAGCACTGTTATTATCTAGGTATTCTTAATCTTGTTACTTTTTTAGATAATAAAGATATAATTGTGCCCGATTGGCGATAGGCTTGCCACCTATCACATTGTGGGATTTAGTATCTTCGGCTAGTCGTGGGTGCCCTGGTTGTGCCTCGGTTTACATCTTCCGGGATATGGGCGTAAAGATAATTTTTTTTAAGATATATTTTTTTATCTAGTCAGGTTTCAACGAGCTCATTTTGGGCCATCAAGTTTGGAAACTTTGTTGGCCCATGAAGGAAGAATGTCTCGTCTCCACAGAATAAGCTATTCTTTGGAGACGAGACATTGTCAGTAAGATTGTTTTGGTCCTTGTACTGCCCATCACATTTTTTTTTAATTTACTTACCTATGTTCTTTTGAGTGGAAGTCCATAGATTTGTGTGGATTTGCAGCGCTCAAAGTTCCGTTGCGATTATTCCGAAGGTATGTTGCGGCCCTTAATATTAATTTCTCCCGATTTTCAGGGTTTTTTTTATAAAAAAAAAATATGCTTTTTTTTAAATAATGCAGTTCCCGTGTAGGTCAGAGTCCTCTGTGTAAAACAAACCATCTGCATCCTTGAGAGACAGCTCCAAGCATAGGTGGATATATAATAGATCATCACAAACAAAACCACTGGTAATAGAGTATCATGCAGAAACAGTGTCATGTTCTTGTGCAAAAAATCTAAGTAGGTACTTAGTATTTTTTTCCGAGATCGCCATCCCCAAAATAAAGATCTGACTCAACCACTTAGCACGCAATAAATGGACGCTCCCAAGTGGGCCATGGGTCGTTACTTTACAGTCATAAATTTCCTCTCAATAGGATACATAACTACCAAGCTGTTTGAAAGTGCTGAGTTCAGGTTCACAGCCCAAGCTTCAGAGTGGAAACTACCCCTCACGTCCGTCTAAAAAAAGGATAAACAAAAAAAACGTAGTTTCTCAGAAAAGTCTCTTCTTTATGTTCCAACACTTTTTGTGTTCTCTAGGTTTTGTCCCGTCTATCAAATCTATGTGAAATAAACGCCGTTCTGCCTAAGTACATAAATATAAAAACCCCTAAAATTGTATCAACGAACAGACCACATATGGTCTGTAGACTGATGATACTTTCCGTGAACTGTGAACCTGTATATATTACTAAAGTTAGCTTATTAATTTTGTAACGATTCGCATAAATCGGTATCACCGCCATATCAAAACCTGCTGCGTCAGTGCACAACATTGACGTAAACTTCCAAGCTTGACTGATTATGTTAATTATGTCGCATAGCTGACAAATATAACAGCCCGGCATTAATTTGGCATCGCATCATTTCCATCTACGGTGAGCTATAGATGCAAATTTTCTAACAATTCAACGAAATATTTATTTTGTAGCTCATTAATGTTCAGTAGTTTGTAATCAATGACCGCCTCCTTTGCAGAGGGGTACACGCTAAACCGAGCAACCGTAGGCTCGGGTTCATTTCCCGACGGAGTAAGGCATTTGTATAAACGAATCTGTATTATTTATAGTGGTATCTATTAAACTATTTCTGTATATTAGTATCGTTGACTAACACAAACATATAATTTGCTTACTTTGGGGCTAGATCAATTTGTGTAATTTTTCCAGTGATATTTATTTACTTGATACGGAGTTTCATACAATAGAAGGTAGTTTTGAAGGTGTTCCGTTTTTGTTCAAGTTTGGGAACCCCTGCTTTGTACATTACAGCCCCCAATATTATAATTCACACCATCAGGAAATCTATCTTCTATGCCTTTCAATTCCATACCAAAAACAGGCTCACGTTCGTGTTCTTTGGATAAAATATCCAATCATATTGTGTTTAAATCCCCTCTTCTTATGAGATAAGTAGACTAAAGTTTGTTAATAGCATCGTATCTTCAAATAATTAGTTCTGTACTGTACGACTTGCCTAAATTCCTCTGGCTGTAGGCCGTTGTCATGTTCCAATTTGGTAGACATACACTCGCTAAACAAATAAGCTTCCACCTAAAAGACGCTGCTAACATATTTTATTTTGTGTTTAAGTCTGATTATCTTTTTATAATAAATTCTATGGACTACGTGCTATTCCCGCAGCTTCGTCAAGGTATTACAATTATTGTTTTTCGGATTTTTTTATTGTGTATAAAAATGTCGGGATGGAAATTAGTCAACGTCCTCCAAAATATTTCTATGCCAAAACTTATTAAAATCAATTCATCCGTTTTGATATACAAACGGAATATATATATACGCTCGCACTTATGTTATTAGGGATTAGAGGATATAGTTTATTATCCAACGCAAAAATATGTTTCAAAAAATAAATAAAAACGAAATAAATTTCACAAATCAAAAGTCGTTTTATTTAAATCACTTTATATTACAAAAATAGAAGTTAGTTTGTAAAATTAAAATACATGTTACGTCTGAAATACCGGGTAATAAAAATAAAACACAGCACAGTAAATCTAGAAAGCCTTTAATAAATAACATAGCCAATCGGATTGTCTCGTTGTGATTTTGAGTCAAATTAGATTTAACGAGCGAGCGTTATAACGCCTAAAGGTCTCAGCACACATATTAACTCGGAAAGGAATCGTCACCGTGTCTCCTCGCACCGTTCTTTATTGTTTGTATGAAACTCCATACTGCAACGCACACTAATCGGAATCGTAACGTAATCGCCGCGCCTCGGAACAGAGTCGCGGTCGGCGAGCCGTAGCCGAGTAGATGTACTGGAGCTGCTGATACTGTTTGGTTACGTGCATACGTTAAGTTGACGCCTGGTTGACGAGGCGAAAGACGATACGG